>VZRN01001126.1:830472-856816 GCA_013397935.1 Dasyornis broadbenti
TTTTTTCTCCAGAACAGTGATATGCTTGCTTGCCATAATTACTGGCACTGGGCTTTATACTACATTGAAAAGGTACGAGATATTTTCATTCAGGTGCTTTATGGTCCAGATGGGTCATCTAAAGCTGTTTAAAAGGCAGACCTAATATTTACTGAGGGGAGTTCAGCTATTTAAAGGGATGTTTTTATAAAATAGCACAATGCCACATTTACAAAGTAGCATAGTCCTTTATTATAGTTATTTTGAGAATTTTAATTGCGTTGCTCAGAAGTTTCAAGATCCTTATTAGAATGTTTAAATATTGCTGTGACAGTATTGCACTTTTGAAGATCAGATAGTCTCACTGATTACATTTAGCACAGTTATTTGATAGCAAGATGAATTTAGATCTCTAATTTTGAGTCAAAAATTAACAAAATTCTTATCAAATTCAGTACTGATTTTCTGACTATGAAAAAGGAGGCTGTAAACTCTAAACTGGGTTACCAATGTTATTAATTATTAATGTCACTAATTCTTACTATTGAAAGCCTTTAAAAATGGTTGAAATTTTACCCAGGCTGTCAGAATTTCCTTGGATTTAATGCTTAGCACTCGTGGGGTTCAGCTCAATAGGGAGACAAATGTGGCATCTTTGAGAAGGCAGCATGCTTTGTTCAGAAAGCAGAGTAACACAGAAGGAACATAATTCTCAACAGGAGTCCAATACTTTATTTATTTTGCCACTTCCTATCTACACAACTTTTTTGAAAGCTACTTAAAACTGTTTTTTCCCATCTCTGCATACACCATGGGATGCACTCATTTTTGCAGAAATCCCTGAAAGTAACATTAGGATGAGAGGCAATACTTTGTGTTTCTCCTTCTTGCTTAACTTACGCCGGTATTGGTACTTGTTATTAGCTGAAACGTCAACGTGCTGATCCTTTTGCCTGGTAAATCCAGGTTTTTCTGCTTTGAATACCTCAAGGTTTCTCTGACTTGGTTTGTTTTGATCAGGCAGTCCTGAAGTGCTGTTGTGACATCTGTTAATACATTTGTGTCTGGTTGCTGCCAGTCACTGCTGGTTGCGGTGCCTGCACGGTAACCAGGCTGTCCTCCTTTGCTTTTCCAGGGGGAATATGAAGCTGCTTTGACAATTTATGACAAGCATGTGAGTGGGGGCCTTTTTTTCTTTACTGAGAACATGCGAGGTCATGCTCTGTGTGAGATTGAAACCTAGCAGAGTGTGTGATCTATGTATAAATATTGTTTACATCCGTTGTTACAGCTTTTTAGGGAAACAATTTCTCAGCAGTTCTGGGGAAGATGCCCCAAGGACTTCAGTGTTACATAGTTTGAGTGCTTTAGAGAGCTACAGTGGTACTGATTTCCATTCTGTCCGTGTTTCTTATTCACGCTTTTTAAAAGGATGTCAAATAATTTCCTGATAAAGTCAAGTCACCTTTACAAAGAACTGGTTTTGCATATTAGGTATGAAGCAACTGTCTGGATTTCAAAAGAACCTTTGTAAATAAGCAGTATCAAATTAGATAACACAGCACACCTTTGTAAGGATTATAAAAATACTGGAAGCATTAAGAAAGCTGCTGGGCAGATTTCTGTCTACTAACCTTGACCAAGTGAAGTAATATTTATGGCACAATTTTGGAAAAAATAAAATACCTTAGTGACTCTCCATATTTACTGAAAAAAACAACACATGTAAAGCCATATAAGTGTCTGTCGTTTCAAATTCCTGTATTCAAGAAAGATGCAATTAGGACTATTATGAAACAGGTAATTTTGAATTAATAGAAAGATAAAATTAATTTAGTACTGTGCAAATAAGTTTGATAATCTGAGTAAGTTTCCACTAGCACATCATTTGGCCAGCCTGTGAGTACTTGTGATTACAGATTGCTCCCCCATGCCTGGCAAATGGAAACATTCTGGATGTAGTTGATAACAGTTCGATGCTGTACAGGCTTCATCTGGAAGGTAGGATATCCTCTGGCCATTCTTTTTTATGACTGTAATTTTCTTTTTCCCTTCCCCTGCCATTCATGTTGGGGAAGTATTTCAATGTAATTACGCAGCAAGCTATATCAGGGTTTCAGAAGCAAGTTCTGCTCTTGAGAAAAGCATCAATGTAAAGTTCCTAATACTTTCCATAAGCTTTATTCTTCCCAAGAGCTTCCATTTTCCATGCCAGTGTGGCATAGCAGTCAGCTCCAGCTAGCATAGGTCACACGTTTCTTCTTTGACAAACTCACTTCTATTGTCCCTGGAGGCCTGAGGTTGAGCAAGCAAGTGCGTAAGCCTCTAAGAAGCCATAGCACTTCCTGGAAGTAAATTTCCAGTTAGATTTTTTTCTTTCTGTTTTGATCTTGATTGAAATAATTAGTATGGGCATATTAGCTTCTGGCTTTTTGTACTCTCCTGACTCAGTGGCATTTCCCCTTTTAAAGTCACTGTTTATACACTGGGGTTCGTGGCAGGGGACACGATGGGCAGATGGTATTTTCACACTGTTCTGCTAAAACACTAATGATGCATTGGGGTTTGTATTAAATCCCTCTTCTCACTCTCTTTTGATTGCTACAGACAGCTTGTGGTAAGCAGCACCTTCAAGAAGACATTATGAGCAGTCTCATGATTAAGCCAGAAGCTCACACAATGCAGACCAAAATAGTGCCTTGAAACTCCTGACAGTCAAGAAACCCTTGGCCCAAATATGGCAGGCTGCAGCTGAGCATTATTGCTGCATAAATTTTGTCACATCAGGGAATGTTTTCTTTGAGTTCAGTAGGAATGGTTTTTATGCTGAGTGTCTGAAAGTACATTGCAAAGTTATGCTTTTGCATGAGGCAGTGTTACTGAGATAAGTATTTTTTACTGTTAGGGGTAAAGCTTGGGGATAGGTGGAAGGATCTTCTTGGGGTTACGAAGAAGCACACGAAGGATCACATTCTTCTGTTCAATGATGTGCACTTCTTGATGTCTTTCCTTGGAGCCAAAGACCACAAAACTACCGAGGAGCTTTTAACAACGCTGCAGGAACTTGCCAGGTAAGCAAAGGAATTCCAGCACTGGGTTCAGTAAATAGCCCTCTGAACATCAGGGTGATGATGTGTCTGGCTTGCTGAAGCTCCAACACACTCCTCCCTGCCTTAGCACGTCACTGGGACACAGCTGGTTTAAGCAGGGCTACGTCCAGTTAGGAGATCCATATCATTATTTATTTTTTGAGTTGATGTCTGGAGGGGTTTCTCGTTGAGAGGAAATCTTCTGTGTGTGAGGTCATGGACACCAGCTGAGCAGTTGCTGTCTGTTTCCTTTCAGTGAGGTCACACTAAGGTTTGTTACAGACAAGGACTAAAGTATATTAGTACCAGCATTCTACAAGATATGTCAGCTGTCTGTGGTGGTTCTTTTCTGCTCTGGTTTAAAAGGTTCTTTAATAACAGCACATTAGTTGATAGCAATATTCCAATGGCTACTCTTTGATGTGTTGTGAAGTCCATTTGCAGGAAATTAAGTTTCAAGTACTACTAAAGTAATAATCTAGAATATTTCACTTTCAAATTAAGTTACTTGAAAAAGTTGAATATTTAAGTATTACATCCAAACAATGGGGGGTTGTGTTCCCTTAGGTATTACATGACTCTAAATTGCCTTGATTTTTTTTTTAAGGGGTTGTTATATAGATACTTTAAATGCAATTCCTTCCCCCCACTACACTCTTTTTTCCCCTGTTTAAGCACCTATTGCTCTCCTTAAAAAGCAGGAGAGAGAACCTGAAATTGTCACTATTTGCTCCCGACTATATGTAGTTTTTAGGAATACTGTAGTTTCAAGAATACTTGTCAAAACAAGTAACTGTCAAAGCAAGCCGAAGTATGTCTGATTTAACTAAAGTAGAAAGTGGCAAATATCTTTCATTATTTATTCTGTTACTTTTATGTCAGTATATATAAAGTATAGAAAATTGCACACCACAGAAGCTTTAATGAACGTGTGTTCATATATGCTACTTTTTCTTTCTGCCATTGCTTCCTTTCACCTACTTTCAGCTTTTTGTAATAATACATATGTCCATTTTTAGCTAGTTTGAAATACAAACCTTAATTTCATTATTTGAGAAAGCAGGCTGTGAGCTGAAGGGGTTGTATTAAAGATTGGATTCATTTACATCTATCACAAATATGTAATATAGAAATGATGCCCCAGATGCGTTTTGTATGTGTTAAGGAAGCAGTGTTAAGGAACAGCTTGGGCACAAACATCACTCCCATCTGGCTTTGCACTGGTGTTTTTCCCTGGCCTTTGCCATGGGAAGTTGATGGGGATTTGTCAGGTGTCTCATGGCGCTCTCTGGTGGTTGGTGTCACAGACTCCTTTTCATGGAAATGCTGGACAAAACGTGTAAATATGAGGAATTGTTCCATCATTTTCACCATGGCTGTCTCAAGCTGCTTAAAATAAACATCTGTTGTGCACTTTTATCTTTCTAGGGTGCCACAGTTTGTGTAAGGAATGATAAACACATAGGGCAGATTTGCCTGCTGGAAAGTGAAGGTTGACCCAGTGAAAGACACAGGAAGTTTTGTAACACTGACTCGAGGAGCTGGCTTGCAAGGTCCTGACTGGGAGCTGTGTGCAAGGGCTGATGGCCAAGTGTGGCCAGACAAAGGACTAGCAGTAGAATGTTCTGGTGGGGTCAGCAGAAGAGGAACTGCAGTTTCCTTACTTTCCTAGCCCAAACTGTTTGTTGCAGAGGTAGGAGGGGTTGGGCTTGTGCCTTTTGTGATTATATTCAGGAGAATGAAAGCTGATTGCTGAATGAGTGACAAAAAGGTGAAAGTAGCATAACCACACCAAAAGATATGACCTAAGTACCTGAAACATCAGGCTTTGTATAGTAAAAAAAAAAAATAAAAACCTGTCTGCCGGCAGTGACAGAGTAGCATTGAAATAGGCATATTTTTGCTTTGGCTTGTGGAAGTTAACCACTTTTTCATTCTACAGAGCACCTCATGAAGACCACCAGCTTTCCCTGGCTCCTGGTTTGGGGCTGCCACTGTGCCAGGCTTTTGTAGAGTTTGAAAATGGGAATTGTGACAAAGCTGTAGACCTGCTGTACCCAATCCGTTATAAACTAGTCCAAGTGGGAGGCAGTGATGCTCAGGTAAAGGAGATCCAGAAAAGACTTTCTGATGTGACTGTATCCCCTTCCAGTAGCCGCCATTAGGCACTTACCTCATCAACAGCACTTCACTCTTAGTGAAAAGCTGAACTGTGCTTGTGACTGAATCCTGTTTGCAAACGCTTACTAGCAGTGTTAGCTATTTATTTTCAATGTTGACATGTTTCCTTTATGTGGATTTAATAATTTGGTAACCAAGACATTGTAACCAGCAATACATTATAAATTACTTACTAGTTTGTATTTTGCTGACTTTTTTTTTCAGAGAGATGTTTTCAGCCTGTTATTGATTCATGCTGCTTTAAATTCTAAATCAAAAGCCAAACGAAACCTTGCAAGGTGAGTATTTCCCCGATAGATATTTGTGGAAGTAGCACTGTTGCTAAAAGTGCAAAAGTAATGAATATACTCAAACCAATACATTTAAGGGTAAAATTACATGCAAGCGTCTGTGTTGAATGTAGCAACATTTAACCAGGATAAAAAGTACAAGAGCTTCCAATTCCAAAAGTACAGTCTTGCAGCCTGGATGGATGATCTGTGTATGTTCAAGAGTATCTGATTTTCAAATATGGCCTGATGATCTGTGTGTGTTACGGACTGCTAGACTTCTGTGAAGTGCTGCAACTCCAGTCAGTGCCACTGCTGACATCTGCTTTGCTGGGGAGCCAGAGGTGTGCTCTGACACGTGGGCTTGCCTCAGCACAATCACACACACTTGTCTGGCAGAACGAGTCCTCGCTTATCAGCCCCTCCTCACTCTCCTGCTTCTCCTTTCTCAGATGTCTCCTGAACGAACGTGATGCCATGAGACCAAATGCACCAATGACTGAGCGACTGATCAGGAAGGCAGCAGCTGTGCATTCCATGGCATAGGGCATTCCTCCAGCTTCAGCTGCAAGAGCCAGGAGCTTTCCACAAAGTCAGGGTGCAGGGAGTGCAGGGGTGCTGTGAAGGAATTCGGGAAGATTCAGAGATCTGAAAACAATTTCCTTTAAAAAAGACAGCTGTTGCATTTCAGGAGGTTGTGTCTTAGATGAATCCACAAGGAAAGAAGGGAACCTGCACAGCTTTCTGAAGCATCCCAAAGGCACTGCTGCTCTGCTATGTTTTCCTGAACATTGCCTCTGACCCTGGTGATACACACTGCAGTAACAGTGCCTGGATTTCAGTCCTTTGGCCCAGTTTGTTACTTGGCCTACATGTGAAGTAAAGTGCTCCTCAGGTAATTCAAAGGGAGCTTTTAAATAAAGCTAATAGGAAGGTGTGGGGCCAGAGCCAATACAAGCATGAACTGAATTCTGTATTGAGCTTCCAGCCCATTCAGGCTGGAGTCACAGATCTGTGTGCATTCAGGATCGCTTTCTGGGTGTACATTTTTAAACTCCCTCTCACAGAATGTTAAATTTTTCCTTTCAATGTAGCATGGCAGAGCTTTCTGGAATTACTGGGTAAATGAAACCAGACAAGAATAGTGACTGTTCTAATGTGGGTACTTCCTCAGCACTTTTAAATCTTTCAGAAAATAGGGAAAAGCCTGGATTTCAGCTGAGCAGTACCATCTCTGAAGGGTACATGGGACTGGGTCTTTGTGCTTCCCTGGGCTTTTGAATAGCCAGGCCTTACTCCCATGTCACTCCAGCGAGTTCCTGCATGTTGGCAAAGTGGGGTTTAAACCAGTGTTAGAGCACACACTGCAGAGAGGTGAAGCCCAGCTCTGTCCCAGCGCACGTGATGGGACAAACTGTGGTGCTGCAGGTCAGGCATGATGTGAGCCACAGGCCTTGAGGAAGCTCTGGTGCCTCTGGATTCCTGCAGCATCCCAGAGTCTTTCAATCCCAGTTTGCCTTTCAATAGTACTCCAGAAATCCCTAATGATGGGCAATATGGGATTTCAGACCAAAACTGAACTCATGCTTCCTCTTCTTCCTGAATAGAAATCCCACAGTCTGCAACTCTCCAAGCTCTGGCTTTGCTACCACACTGCAAGCTCTCTTAGTTCCATTGGCCTGCCCCTCCTTCCCGTCCAGCTCAGGCTCTTCCCCATGTCCCACAGTAGCCTTGTCCTACACAAAGTTTCTTTTTGACCTAAAAAAGCACTTCCAGAGCTGGCCCTGCACTGCCCTGGAGTTCCCGCGCTGAGGGACAAGAGGTAGAAGTGCCTTGCTGCCCTTTTTCTTTACCCAATCCTCCCCTGAGGTAGAAATACCTAATTCTTAAAGCAATACTAATGAAACCAGGTAAGGGATTGCATTCCTTGCCTTCATGGCTTCTGATTTATGAGCGTGCTGTTCTTCAGCTTCATCACTGCTGTGTCTGTCCAGTCATGGTGCGGGGTGACTCAGGACAACTTACACTGGAATTTTACTATTATTTTTGATAAGTGCTCTTCAAGCAATGACTTTAGACAGGTAACCTTTTACCCAAGGAATATAACAAATTGTATAAGGGAACAAAAGCCTGAGTAAGCTCTGGCTGGCTATGCAGGGTGTAGTTCATGTAATCAATGACAGCTCTACTTTTGATAGAATATGATTGAGAATATTGTCTGCTTTGCCTTAATAAAGTCAAAGATGAACTTAGTTAACAAGCAAGTGACTTCTTTGCGTGTGGGAAGCTTTTAAATGTGTTATTCAGCCTAGTTTCATAGCCCTGTAAGTGTGCACCCGCTGTGTTTCCATGACTGTGGCCAGAAGCCTGCAGCAGTGGAGAGCAGCAGTACCTGAGCTCACGCAGGGCAAGGGGTCACAGCCCAAGCGTCGCACAGCCTCCAAGGGGTGTTCCTTGGTGCCAGGTAGGAAGAGGCTGAGGTGCCACGAGGTGGGAGAACCATTGTTTCTTTAAGCTCCATCCTCTTGCATTCAGAGCATGCATTTTCCAGCTTTCCTCCCCCTTCAGCTCAGCTGCCCAGCTGCACCCCCAGCCCACCCCTCCAATGGAAAAGCCAAAGCCCCGTGCACCAGAGTTGCATCCCCACCACAGGGTGGGTCAGACCATGGAACAGCTCTGCAGTTCCTGTTACTGCTGTGTCATTACTCCACAGGTGGTGATTTGGAGTGATCCTAAGTTGTCAGCATCTCCCTGGCACCCTCCCCATACACGCCTGCCTTGTGCCTTGCAGGAGTAGGGGTTCTACAGGTGCCTGGTTCAGATTCTTTTAAAGTTACTCATCTACATGTTGAAGAAGTACATCCTCAGAACACGTCAATCTCTCACTACTTTGAGAGACTAAAACCAGCAGTTCTGCCACTACTTCACTTAATTCTTCCACTTTTTTTTTAGGACTTCAACTGATGCCACAACAACTGCTCAGAGGAGCTGTTTGATTACACAAAATCCAACCAAACTACCCCACCACGTTAATATTTAACATATCCTAGTTAGGAAGTTAATTTGCAGAAATAGTCTCCCTGAATCAGTCTATTCTCTCTTTAGTACTTAGCTAAGCACCTACCCTACAATGGCAGTCCATGTCTGGGCAGTTTGAAGCACAAAAGCGGAGACAAGGAGCACAGGCAGGGAGGGGCTGGTCCACTCAGTCTATTTAGTCTTGCCATATTTATGTACAGATCAACTACACATTAAAACAAATGGAAAGTGACTGAAAACAGGTTTTATTTGCAAATATAGCAAGCTCAGTAATTCAGGAACTCTACAGGCAAACAAGAAAGAGAGCGATCTTAAAAAGTGTTAAAATCTTCCCCGCGTCTTTTCATTTAGTTCGAAGTCATTTTAATAATATTTTCCGGATTTATCTTTTCCCTTCCTCTTAAGAACTTGCAGTCTTTGAGTGGTTGACAGATTTGTATCACAGATGCAAAAACCTCAGAGGCGACTGGTATTCTGTAAAGCTTATCTAAGGGTAAGATTACCGCTCCTCTGTCCTCACCATCAGCCTTTCTCGGAAGAGCTGAACTGCCTGAATACGGCATTTTGTACAGAGAGCATTCAGTTCGATCCACTTACAGACTCCCTGCTAACATCCAGTAGGAACTGCTCTCTTTCAGCCCCGTCCTGGACTGGAAAAACGAAAATTAACGCACATAAATAGGACAGAACATCTCTGTGCTCCTTATGTTTCTCCGGTCCTATTGCACTACGTGGCCACACCCCCTGGAAAGCCTGGCTCATTGTGACACACAGCCTTCGTATCCTTATGGCCATTCGTTGCAGCCAAACCACCACATTTTGTTATCTGCTTACCCCAGGTGGTGGCTTTCACAGTTTCAGTTGAGCTCTGCTTTTGTACAGGTGACAGCAAGTTACTGCAAATCTCCACAAAAAATCTGATCCAACAGCTTTCTGATCCATCTGCCATTGTACAGATAAAAAAATTTTCCGCTTGAGAATTAACAACATTGATTTAAAATATGTGTTTTCTTTTTTTGTTTACCGTTTTAACTTGAAACTTGTACCAGCATTAACAAGCAGTGCTTTGAAAGCGAACTCAAGTCATTTTTACCTACACTGAAGTGTTTATAGTAACGATAGATGAGAGGATCAAGAACAGATGAATTCTGCACTGGAAAAACTCTCTGGCTACTAAAAACCTGAAAGCTTCCTTAAAAACTACTGTACTGTAACCTTTCTTTTAACTGTTTACAAAGAGAAATCCCCTCTTGATTTAAGACGATGCATTTACAATTATTTGCCCACAGTAGTCATAACATTCAATTTCCCATCCCTCAGTCCTAATTTTCCTGCTATGGTTATCCAAATGTCTATGCTTCATTTAAGAGCGGAAGAGGAGAAGATAAGGCACTTAGTCACAACTGTAACATCAGTTTTGCCAACCCTCCTCAATGCAAAAATGGTTTGGATTAGCATTCCAAGGAACTACATTACAAAGAAAGATGTCACCAAGTAGGTGAATACTTGCAATACATAAAGCAAGATGAGGGACACAAACTGCCATGGTTCTCTAAGAGATAACACATTTTTCTCCCTTTTCTTTATATTCGATTACGTACTCTGGGTAAACCTGGTGTTTTTCAAAGACAACAAAAACAGAAGGGTTTAACTCATCATCCACACAGCTGTCATAAAACCACAGCCTGTCAGCACACTTCATTGGGGGGCGTACATAGGCGGCGTTGCCTTTAACGTAGTCTCCAACCAGAACACGAGCCACAAACATCAAGCGTTTCTGCTCCTTAGCTTGGCAGTAGGAATGGGAATAGCAGGCATCTCTAGCAAAGTAACTTCCTAGAAAACGAAATGGAAATGTGGTTGTGAGGAGAATCTACACAGTGACAGCAAAAGCCGAGCATCCCCTGCATTGTCAGGAGGTATCTGACCCAACCTCCAGGACTTCTCTTACTCAGTTTACAAGACATCACTGAAGTTTTTGCAAGAGAAAGGACTGCACCATGTAATTTCCATTCAGAATTTGCTATTTTAGGAGTAATTTTTAAAAAGTTATACCAATAACACAGGTCTGTGTGTTGCAATGAGAGAGGCAAGAAAACATGAAGACCTTTCACAATCACACTGAGGGAATGCACACCCCTCTGCTCCCTGCCATACAAACTGATTTCTCTTGCAAGTTCAAATTATGATCTCAGGCATCAGAAAATCCCACCTACAGCAAACCCCTGCACTAACGCTCTTGACACCTTGTAAGAAGACTTACGCCCAACCCAAAGCATATCCCAGCCCTCTTCAGAAGGATCACAAAACCAATTTCTATCTTTTTTTCTCACCTTCTGTAAAGACTTCAGAACTTTGCTCCACTATCAGGGCAGTCTGAGCAGACACCTAACACACAGAGTCACCTTCTACATACCCTTCCCATAGTTATTTCCATTGTTTCCACAAATTCTCCAGTCGAAGTTTTGAGCGCAGACCACTTTCATGGAGATGCTGTCGGTTCCGTGGAACAGGAACTTTTCCTGCACTTCCTTTCCTCCATTTTCCCTTTTCATCTTCTCCTTTTGCCTGACAAAAATGAAGGGGAGGAGAATGTGAGCCATGGAACCAATTTTTTTAAACAAATCAAACTATGTAACATCCATGTAAATGTCAGCTGGATGAGGTTTCCAGCCTACTCCTCTCTCAGCTTGGAAGACAAGACAGACCAGCAGCATAATGAACAAGATACCACTGCTCAGCAATTCTAGATAATTCTGGCTTTGCTCAGGGAATTTAAGCATTGACACTATTCCAGTCACCACTGTACTTACCTTTTGCTCCTCTGCAGAGTCCTACTGGTTGTGCTTTAAGGTCTGTTGTCCCCTCCCACCCCAAGCTCTCAGTGGAGGCAGCATTAACCATGGAGCCTCTGCTTCCGCAGCGGCTCAGAGCTGGAGGAGTTTGTACTCTGTGCCCACCCCCAGCTCCTGCCCCTGGGGGAGCTCAGTGCTGCAGAGGACACGGGGCCAGGACACAAACCCAGTCTGCTTTCACCACTGCACACCTCACTGGTTCAGGCCAGAGTCAGACTGAGCTATGAACAGGGTTAAGAGAGGAATTACAACAAAAGGCTCTACTCGTATTTCCCAGCACTTTTCCAAAGCATTCAGACACCCTCAGATTTTCAGAAGCTGCTGAAGTGAACAAGGCAATAATATTCTTCAGAAAGCCATCAGCTACAAATTAAGAGGCAGGGGGAAGGGAGAGTCCTTCCAACTTGTACATTAGTGAGTGAAAAGTTAAGAGCAATGGACTGAAACTTATTGAGAACTTATCGTGAGGGTGCTGAGGCTCTGGCATGAGTTGCCCAAAGAAGCTGTGGCTGCTCCTGGATCCCTGCAAGGGTCCAAGGCCAGGTTGGATGGGGCTTGGAGCAACCTGGGAGAGTGGAAGGTGTCCCTGCCCATGGCACGGGGTGGCACTGGAGGAGCTTTAAGGTCCCTTCCAACCCAAACTAATCCATCATCCTCTGGACTTGGCAATGTTAAACTCTGCCTGCTTGGCGTAATTATGTCATTGGAGGAGGATAAAAAGTATGCACTAGTATATATTTTGAAGTCTCTTATGTTTTGCTAGATGAAAAAGTTTTACGGAATCAGTAGCTGATAACTTTCTGTGTTACATCACTTGAGCAGTATTTTCCTACTCCATTACCATTCCATCCAGTCCTTGAATACTTACACTAGTTTTAAACTAGACAACTGTTCTTTGCAACAGCTTAATCTTATATCAAACTTATATCAACAGCTTAATCTTATATCAAAATCTTATATCAAACCATTGAACATGGTTGAGCTCCAGCTCAAATCTGCTGGTAGCCAGCTTGGCCTAAGTACCTGGAGTTCACTATCACTGATGCTGATGTTGAAAACCAGAAAGGAGCTCTGGAACTCAGAATCCTTGTGTTTTAACGTTATGATCTTTCTCAGTGAATACTGACTTCAGCAAAACTACCTTACATAAATCTGATTGGAACAAAAAGGCCGAAGCAGCCTTTACCTTTTTCAGCATTTCATACACTGTAATGGATCAAGATCTGTACCAGGCAGAGCACGTGTGCAGCACACAGTTACTGCTCAATCCCCAAGCCAATCACTATTCCACATCCCTGCGGGTATCCTCATCCCAGCTGTGCATCATGCACATCTTTCTCTCCATGCTCCTCTCCCCTCTTCCAAGGAGCCATGCAAAAGGAAATCTCCCCAGAGGAGCGTGGCATTCTGTGGAAGGCCTCAGACACCAATTTCACTCCTGAAACTGCTAATAAAGAAATACCAATCATCTTAAAGCACAGGTGGCAACCTCCGTTCTTTCCTAGAAAGCACACGCAGGACAATCTGTTCTTGGAAACTCCCTCCTCATAAGGATAGGAAAACAAATACTAACCACTGAAACACCTTCCAGAGGGACGGATTCTGAATCCTCTGTATTCTAAGAATGGTGTAATTTTTCATAGTCTGATGAAACAGCTGCTTTATTTCGTTGTATTCAGAGGTCACATTACTGATCACCACTGCCTATAAAATACAAACCAAAGCAAAAGAAGGCATGAGGCTGCAGTGAGCTCGGAACATTCAGAAGCCTAATTCCAGCAGATACACTTTCAGAAGGGTCTCCAAACTATGCTCATGAAGGGTAATTTAATGCTTTAGATCGTGAGTATGTGAATAACTAAACACCAAATCAGCATGGCACTCCTGATTTGCAAGAACACCTCAACTTTCTTCAGGAAGGATGCTGAAAGCATCACTTAGAGGCTTATCATCTCCAAGAGCTGACACTTGCAACTTTCAGTCTCAGTGAAACAGAAATAGGACAAAGAAAACTTGACAGGTTATTCCACATAGTGTCAGTTTCATATCTGAAGCTGATTAAGGACAAAAGATGTTAGAATCATTTATAACCAGTTATTCACAGGAGCTTCAGCTATTTAAGATGAAACAAATGAAACACAAACACCCTTCTGGAATTGCAGTGCCTTAACTTTTTGAAGTTAGAAAGTTAGTTGGAAAGTTGAAAAATATAGATTTAAGAAAATACCCCTACATTTCTAAACAAATGTGACACTAAATACCGTTTAAGCAAATAGACCTCCTTTCCCAAAGGAAACAAAGTCTATTTATCCATTATGCTTTTATCTATTTATCCATACATTTGGTGTTTAAAAATCCATCAAGAAATGCACATTTTTCCCAAAGATAACTTAATGCAAAACATAACTAGAACATGACTTGAGCTCTTCTGCTTGCTTATGTCATGCATAAATTTTCCATTTTTTCTCCAAAGTAACCTGTGTCTTTAACCTTCTAGAACAAACATTTATCTTCATAACCTACAAAAGCATGATGCTGGCAGGTCCTGGTAATATTTTCCACTTTACCACAACTTAAGCCAAGTGGGGACTCAAGATGACAAAGTGAGATCCCAACATTCCACATTCCAAAGTGTTTTACGCAGGAAAGCTGTGGCCATCCTAAGAGGTAACACGAAACCAACATCTTACCCTACCAGGCAAAAACTCCATGTGTTATAAGGCTGAGCTTAGAGAGAAGATAAAATAGGATAAAACTTATGTTTCACAGCTGCATTTAAGTACTTACTAATGAAGAGAGCAGTCAAAGGGAAGTATTTTAAAGATTAAGAATAAAGTTAGCTTCACAAGGAAGAACTATTTCTTTGAATTTATTTTAAAGCCTTTAAAAGGTTGAGTGAAATTTCCCATGTCTCAATACAAGAGCATTTTCCAAAGCTTTCCAGAATAACACAAAAAACAATTGGGATCTGCAAGTACTGATTGTCTGCACAGTCGGTGGCATCACAGCCCAAGCTGCTCACCGTCACCTACAGGATGAAAATTATGCCACTGTATTTCAGTCCTACATCTTTTATTCAGAATCACAGAATGGTCTGGGTTGGAAGGGACCTTAAACCTCATCCAGTGCCACCCCATACCATGGGCAGGGACACCTTCCACTATCCCAGGTTGCTCCAAGCCTTGTCCAGCCTGGTCTTGGACACTTGCAGGGATCCAGGAGCAGCCACAGCTTCTTTGGGCAATCTGTGCCAGGGCCTCCTCACCCTCACAGGGAAGAATTTCTTCCTAATACTCAATCTAAACCTACTCTCTTTCAGTTTGAACCCATCCCCCCTGGTCCTGTCACTCCAGGCCCTTGTAAATAATCAGCCCAGCACAAGGGGGGTTCAGGGCAGGGCATGTCCATCTCTCACCACTGGCACCCTCAAGTCCTTCTCCAGGGCTGCTCCATCTGCTCATCCGCAGCCTGGACTGATCCTAGGGGTTGTCGTGACCCAGGTGCAGCACCAGCACTTGGTCTTGTTGAACCTCCCGGGATTCCCATGGGCCACTTCTTGAGTTTGTGCAGGTCCCTTTGAATGGCCCTGTCCTTCAAGATTGTCACCTGCAATTGACACCTGTCAGCTTGGTGTCATCTGCAAATTTATTTATACATAAACAATTCCTACTTAAACTACAAATGTGCTTTTGCTATGCTGCATCTTTGAGGCACGTGGTGTGATTCTTGGGGTGTCCTGTGCAGGGCCAGGAGCTGACTCCATGATCCTGATGGGTCCCTTCCAACTCAGCATATTCTGTGATTCTGTGATCTTTTCCTGAGGAACTGTAACCTTTCTAGGAAAACAGAGGGTCAGCCAAGTGACACAAGGCCTAATCCTGTAAGAAAGGTACTTCCATTATTTTACCATTTGATGGCCTCCTGACAACAAAGCCTATTCTCCTTTCCATGAAAACTTTGTGGAATTATTTCCCCAAGGATGCTTCCAGTGCTAATAAAGGCTTGCAGGCTGATACTACGTAACTACAGAACTTCTTCAGCATTTTTCAGCTTCAGACCTGTAAAGGAAAATCCCACAGAGCATGAGCATTTGCTATCCTTTTACCAAGGAGCAGAGAAGGAATCACTGCTGTGACAGCAATTCCCAGCAGGGTATGACTGCACAAGGGCCCTACTCTGTGACTCACACCTTGAGCTCTGCTGCACTGGGGTTTTGGAAGGAGCAGAGCTGGTACTGGTGACAGTGACCCCACCAGAACTGCTGTCTGTAGAATACACAGACACTCTTCACCTTGCATCCTGTGCCTGGTACAGCACAGCAACCCTTGGTGTGTGTCTGCCCAGGATTCAGCAACACATCAGCCACACAAAGACCAACCCTCTGACAGGAAACCACACACCCACTGCACACTTTGCTCAGCTGTACATTAAAGACACAATTATAAACCAGCATGATGTTCCAGGACATAATAAATTCTTGGGGTTTTTTTCCTTTAAAACGTTTAACAACTACTAATTCCATTTTTTAAAACCAAGACAGGGGAAATTCACACCAACTTTCCAATTTCCATTATGCATTTTGTACACTACTTTCTACAGAACTAGTCTCAATTATTTACAGAATAAGACACTGCAGCACTCGAAAAATAAGCAATGTTACCAAAACACAGCTGCTCATGTTAAGCCAAGATGACTTTCTGCCTATCTCACAGAGTGAGATAGGCAGAAAGGATCTTTTTTAAAATGGATCACTTCCAGCACAGCAGATTTTGCCAGGATTATTTGTCAATATCTGAAGAGAATGCAGTTCATCAAGCTATAACTGTCAGCTCTCACAATGGTCACCAAAAGCATGCAGAATCCCAGCCACTCCCAGTATTGCCTACTGCAAAAAAACAAGCTTAGGGTTCCATAGAAAGATTTAATCTAGCCCAGGCTTTCACTTTTAGTGCCAACAGGTACCATGGGAATTGCCACTTTCAAGGTGATTTTTCCTTTCCTGTGAAAAGCACTCACAAGTTAAGAAATGTTTTCTTAGGTGCCAACTCAGCGTGCAAATTGAGCTCTGGGGAGCAAGGTGATCCTTCTACTCACACATTCCCACATGTACCACCAAGCAATACCATGGATCTGTGCAGCATATTCCAAAGCCTCCCACATTCATCCCTGTGACTCCAGGAACACCCTAACATAAGGATTCAACTAAAATTCAGATAAGTTTTCAGAGCAAGTATAGGAATCAATTAAGTACATACAACTCAAGAGACCTAAAATGAACAGAGTTACCTGTCTTTCTGGCATTCTTTGGAAAAATTTATGTTCGCTAGTTAAGCTGCTGATAAGCCAAGGGAAGAGCACATAGCTATATCCTTTGTTACTTCAACTGAGCTGCAAATACCACAGGCAAATCTTCAAAAGGCCTGCCAGCCAGATTCCCACACAAACTCATTATTATTTCATCTTTTCTTTCTCAAAGTCATGACTCAATAGGAGGGTTTTGTCTGACCCTGTCCTCTATGTAGTAAATAATCAAGTGTACTTTGCCACCAAATCTTGTTAAACCACTGCCAACTTCACTATCAAACTTTGTTAAATGGCAGTTTTATACCAAGATAGTGCTCCTTCTCTCTTGCAGGTGAAGTCCATCTGTGACACTGACACACGGCCTCTGGTGTTCCTTAGCCCCCAGGGCATCTGTGCCAACACAACCTGGTCAGCATCACAAGAGATTCTGTGACACAGCCAACAAGGACAACTTCTTATGCTCCTGCTCCTCAAGCAGGGTCAACACTACTACAACAATGGGCAAGTGTAACACGAGAAAGGCTTTTTTTCCAGCATCCTGTAGCACTTCCGCAAACTGTGCTGCTCGTCCAGAATGACTCAGGGCCTAGTATTCTAAAAAACACCCACACATTTTGGTCTTGGTATATCAGATAAGAACAGAGACTTTGGGCTGACAGGGATTGTGGATGAGATCACTGCAATGTTTTTCTGTTTTATAGCTGTAGATCTTTATTTCTGCCATTTCTTGAGGCTGAGGTCTGTGCTCAGATCTATGATGTGTGACAGTGCTGGAGGATACAGAGATTTCCTTTCCTGGATCTCCAATCCAAACTTACTCTACCAACAGCTGTAACAATATGACTGGACAGCTTTTTAATGCCTGCAAGGTTGGGTCTCAGTCCAGCTTCTTGTGAAGAAATATATGCTTCATACAAGTCCTTTGCCCAGTGGTCCACTGAGTAACGGAAGTAAGCTGGTTTCTAACTTTTAACAGTGAATGTTCCTGTCTAGAATTTGGTGAGCTTTGAGTTTGCATGTAGATAAATGCCTAAAGCGCAGTTGAAGTTCAAGGGAATTGGGCACCTTCTTCAGAAACCCTTGGGAGATCATCTAGATCTTTAGCACGCCCACCCAAGAAATGATTCCTGTCCCTTTTTAGCACCTAAGCAGTTACAGGTGATTCAGTTAGGCTTTGAATTTTTCCTTTCCATCAGAATTCAGAATTATAAGAAGAGAGGGAAAAAAGGGAAAAAAAAAAGATACCTCGTATCCCAAGTCAGGCAGTGCAGATGCATCCCAGTGGCTAGGACAGCTTTGATTTGGAATAGAAAAATCCCTCTGGCTGCTTGCAAACAGATAGGAAATGAAGCGTTAGTAATTCTGTTACTGCTCCAAACATTCAAATTTGGAGCGTCCCCTTTGGCCACGTCCTGCATTTAAAAATTAACGAAATAAACCACAAAGAAACTGGGAAACAGCCTCAGTCTGTAAGCTGGGCTCTGCATGCTGCCACTCAACCATAACAGGCCTCTTGCACTTGCTTTTTTAAGTAACAACTGTGGATTTAGTACCTGGAGTAACGTGTACCCCAGGCAGCAGGAGATGCACCAAGGCTGCAGTTTGTGATACAGCCTCTGTTGCTCAGTCCCACAGATATGCTTTCTTCAACAGCACCTGCGTTCTTCTGGACAATTACTGCCAGCACTGGCAGCCATTTTGCCTTATCATTACTTCTAAAATAAGAAAATAGAACAACCTAAAGAGCACCTACCCAGTCTTTATCTTCTGCACATCTTCGTAAGACACAAATTTAGGTCGCCTGCGGACCGGTCTTTGGGTTTTAGAAGCAGTGTTTGTCTGGGTCATTTCTTGAGGAGAAAAAAGAGCAGGAAAAAAAGTCATGAGTAAATCTACAAGATGGGGTCATTAATTAAGGACAGTCATTCTTTAATGAAAACTGCATATTCACTGTCAATTCTGCCTACTGAGGAATAGTTGCACAAAGGCTGTGTAAGCTTCCTGTCTTTCCTGTAACTCTGTGATTGAGCCTGTGCCTATCTTGCTTGCTCCCTCAAGCCACTCATGCTCTTTAAACATTGCTACAGCAGCACAAAGATGCTTAATTTGTATTTTTTCCCATCTACAGAGTTAATTTACTTAAGTTTTACTATGACTTCATTTGAAGACTATGAATCTTTTTTTTTTTTATTTCTGGTTAGATGTGAGTCTGGAGAGTGTCACGGAATAAAGGGGGAAGGTTACTTTTGTGAGAAATTTCCTCTGGGCTGTCACTACCTCACTTCCTGAAACTGGTGGTATCAGGAAAGGAAATCATAGCTTCTGAAAGCTGGGAGACTTTGCAAGTCAAGTCTCTGTAAAGCACTGCATAGTTGTAGATAAGAACCTTTAAAATTACTACCTTTAAAATTGAGTTCATATTGATATTGGCCAGCCTGGAAAGGCACAATGGCATCTGGATCTGCTTGATACAAATTCTCAATAATAGCAGAAGATGGTGAGGTCATGCTGTTCCCATCCTCCTTTGCAGGGAGAAGAGAAAAACAAAAAAAAACCAAAGAGAATGAGAAGTATAACAACCAGGACTAAATCCAGGATAACTAGCTGGGGTAGAAGGAAAGAAGAGGCAGAGAGCAGGATGAAGAGGCATCTACCCAGAACTACAGTGGCCTGAGGCTGAGTACTGAACATTTGTAACAAGACACAAATACATAATTAGTACTGATAGACTCATAAATATTCAATTCCTGTAACAAGTTGCGCTGGTTTTGGCTGGGGTAGAGTTCAATTTCTTCCCAGTAGCTGGTAGGGGCTGTGTTTTGGATTTGTGCAGGAACAGTGCTGGTAACACAGGGATGTTTCAGTTATTGCTGAGCAGGGCATGCACGGAGCCAAGGCCTTTTCTGCTCCTCACCCACCCCACCAGTGAGGGACTGGGGGGCACAAGGGCTTGGGAGGGGACACAGCCAGGACAGCTGACCCCAGCTGGCCACAGGGACATCCCAGACCATACAGGGTCACTCCAGTATACAAAGCTGGGGGGAGGAAGAGGAATGGGAGCGTTTGGAGTGGTGGCGTTTGTCTTCCCAAGTCACCACGAGCCGTGATGGAGCCTGGCTTTCCTGGGATGGCTGAGCACCTGCCTGTCCAAGGCATGTGGGGAACAAATGCCTGGTTTTGCTTTGCTTGTGCACACACTTTTGCTTTATCTTTTAGTCTTTATCTCATCCCACCAGCTCTCTCACTTTTCCCCTTCTGATTCTCTGCCCAGTCCCACTGCAGGGGAGTGGGCGAGCAGCTGCGCAGGGCTGAGCTGCCAGCCGGCCCTGATGGGTTCACTCGACTCCTTTACCAAACCAGCGTTAGTTTAGTTCAGGCTCCAAAGGAAGTAAAGGCCGTGAACTTTGCTATTTCTACCTGTTCTCTGAAAACCCTCAAAGGAACATGGTGACATAGTGAGCATTGGTGCATATGAACTTGGAAACAAACACTGATGATGTGGTTAATGCATGAATAGCAGGTGGTTCTTCCAAGACTAGTTTGTCAAGTAATAAAGAAAGCTGTACATTTAAGCACTCTCACTTTTACTTTGCATGTGATTTAACTTTGTGACAACCACTTCATTCCACAGACAGGAAAGCCTGGGTGAGCTCCTTGCAAGCTCTCCCTGCTAAGGAGCAGCTGCACAGCTGTGATCTCTCCTGGAGCTGAGACACCTCTCAAGGTGATTCCCTGAGGCTGAGCACTCTTTGAGGTTACTCTCTGAATCTTTTGAACTGCACTATACCCAACACCTTTCCCTGTGCACTTTTCTACATCCCTCCATCACCTTTGTGTTCTACCATTTGTGCAGCTATACTGTAAACCAGATGGAGAAAACTCATCTACCTTGGGGGAAGGTGAGATTCCTTATTTATTTCTTTTCCTCCATTTTTCAGATAGATTACTTTCTCATTAGAGGACCTGGACATCCAAGGAAAAAGATTGCATTTGATCTGAGAGAGTAGAGCAACCCTTCCTTGCATGTCCAAGAAAGCAGGGCAATGCTTAGAAAAGAGGCAACAGCTTCCCATACATCTTAAGGACAGTGTATATATGTTAAATCTGTGTAGAAACCATGGACAACTCCAAAAGGGAATTCTCTTCCCTCCAGCCTGTCAGCATTTTATAATTTCTGTTATAAACAGCTGTAGCTTCACTGCCTTACCCAATACTGTAAAATTCAAGCACAATTATTCAGTTAATTAATCCTGCTGAGAAAAAGGGAATGAGCCAGAGAGGCTCCACATATTCCTGCAGAAGTGACTCAAAGCACAGGATGTGAACTCACCTGCTCTCCATATTCAATCCACTTGTCTTGGTTATTCTTCCAGTACCAAATCCACTGTGTGGTCAGCAGGAACGCTGGTTTTGTGACTGATGATGGTGTAGAGAGGCGCCGAACCAAAGAAGAAGAGCAGGTCATTGTCTGGAAATTAATGTTCCTACTTGCCATGCTGTAAGGACAAATTCAGGTTTATTATAGTTAACAATGCCTATTTTATCCTCTAATCCCCAGTTTAAGCTGGTGTCATTTTCTTTAATATAATGTGACCAAACTTAATTAGATCTGCAATAAGAGTATTTATTTCCACACGCATGGCAGCTCTGGAAACCATTTCCAAGCTTCAAAAGTGAACTCTGGCCTGTGAGACACCAACTGCCATCTCAATCACTGGCCACATGCGGCACTGCCAGCTTTACAGTGTCAGGCTCCAACGACAGTGTGGCAAAAGCAATTTCGGTGATAACTAAGCATGGTTACAGTTTTTCTCAGTACAAAAGCAGAACATGGAAAGTGTGTGACTGAATTTGCCAGCAAATACCTGCAGCTTATCAACTTCATTCTTTTCCTGTGATTACAAAGGATGCAATCACAGCAATCACAGCTGTGAGTTCTGCAAACTGCATTCATCACTGGAGCCACCTGGACTCTTACTCCTGCAAGGCTCTAAAAATTAACTCCCAGGCAGGAAGACTTTGAAAGCAGCCTCCTCTTGGGAATATTGCTTGTGATCTCCAGAAAACTGTGAACCAAAATCATCTGCCACCTTAAGAAGCATGGGCCAGAACTAGAACACCATTTTATGAAGACAAATTTGAGGTCCCCTATGAATCCATGTGGCTTACAGTGGGGCTTTTCAGAAAGGAGTTAAAAAGAGAACATACTCTTAAAACAGAAAAATATAGGAAAAAAAAAAAAAAAAAAGACGGGCTGCTTCCACAAAGGGCATTTCATAAAATGTCTCTAGGCACATAATACATTATTACTGTTATTATTATTACTAATAGTAACATACTATTATATCAATATTACTATTGTTATTGATTTTACAGATACTAGCTGTAGTAGGAAAGAAATAACCATAGAGAAGGACTGGCTCTGAAATGTTGTCAAAGGCCCAACTTCATTACTTGTAAATAAACTGATTAATTATCTTAAATACTAATATTTTAAACACTGTATTCCACTGATTTTTTTACCTTGTACAGAGTTTTAAATGCAAGATACCATTTTTTCATTTTTAGAAGACAAAACTGGAGTGATATTTTCATGTAATCACTCTTATTTTGCTTTTTTAAAAGGAAAGATTCTCATTTGTACATCCTCCCAGCTTCTGAGAGGCTCAGTAGCCAGAAGCTGAGAAGTCAGACATCTTTAGGAAGAAAACATGAGTTTTTCCACATGAGCTTAATCACAATACTCTCAACAAGGAGTCCAGCATTACTACACCTGCTGTTGTTTGGGTCACAATAGGCCTTTTCAATTTCCTCCATCATGGACAGGTCATTCCAAGTGATCCCATTGTATACCTCCCATTTATATGGCAAATGGTGATGAACAGATTCACACTTATCTGTAATGAAATCAGACATAGTCAAGAACTCTGCAATCATTAACACAGAGAGCAAGACAAGAAAAACCAAAAAGAACCAGCATTTTTCACACTTTGAGGCTTTCTCTCCCCGGCTTTGGCATAAGCAATGACGACAGACTGCTGAAAACAGAAGGGGGGTGAGTGTGTTTCTCCAGTCTTACCTAGAAAAGCAACATACATATATATATATATATATATATATACACACACTGCCAAATATATGTCAAAGACACCAGAACCTTCCCTTTGCTGAGACACAACACTGGCAGCTGGGAGAGCAGTGCCACAGACAGGAAGTGCATGTTATGTGTCACACAACCATGTGTCTCAGCTTGAAAAGTCTAGCCTACACATCACATAAACACTCCAATATATTTGGTTTTCTTTTCCTTTGTCCCTTAGGAATCATGGGGTGGTTGCCAAGGCCTGAAGCGTTTTCTTCTGACACTCCACATCCAAGTATGGACCAAACTTCTTACAACTTTTGAGCCAAATGTGGCAAATAAAGCACACTGACTCTCCAAGCATCATTTGGGTTTAGTTACTTGGTGGTCACAGTATGGCTGCTTTGTGCATGACCTTCACAATTTCACACAGGTAGACTACTCACATTATACAGGCCCAAAAATGTATAAACTTCAGCCTCAAGCTTGGTCCTAAAGGAGCAGCATCTGGGAAATATGACACTAGGAGGGAGTGGTTGCTGCACAGACAAAGCCAAATGAAGCTTCACCATTCCTGATCCCTGACGTACCTGACCACGTAACATACGGAAACAAAACCCAGTTGTGAAGACAACAATCTCATTCACTTCTTTCTTCCTTCTTTTTGTTAATGGGACTGCAGCGCACTCTGTCTTGAAAAGCACTGTGCTTAAACTAACTTGAAAGCTATGGACAAAATCACGCTCCATCTTCTCTTGGCCACATTTAATTTCTATGATTCATAAAAACAGTGATTAAGAAAAGGTACTATAAAACCTTAAAGCAACTTACTCATCTGCCTCTCTGAAAAGGAGCTTCTGACAGGAGAATTGCATCTTTCACTATAGAAATATCAAATACACAGAAACATCTCACACTGAACATTTACTGTTCACATGCTCAACAAAAGCAAATCCAGTCTGATCTAATTTAAATGGATCTTCTACCAAGACCAGGTGGTCAGAGAAGTAGCAATCTGACTGGACAAGCTTAGGGAAAGAAAGTGTCATGGTACGTCCTCATAATAAAGGAAGAGGCAAACTTGGGGGTTAAATGACTATTCAGGGAAAGCCCCAAAATACTGTACACTTATATTACCCATATTTTAGCATCAGACCTCTGTTCTGGCCACTACCAAAAAGACAATGCACTAGATTTATCTTTAGCTTAGCTGGTACAACTACTGTGTTTTTAAAGATGTTTTAACACCTCAGATCACTGTTTAAATGACTTAATGGGGGAGAATATGGCTGTTATCTGATGTACAAAGAATACAGCGGGAGTTAAGGGTGGCACATATTTACCAGCTGCCAATGATGACAGTATAAAGTCAGCTCTTGGTCTTCTAGCTACAGAAGGGAAACATTTAACACCTGAAGGGCTTTGCCACAGAAACATACCCAAAGCCTGCCCCCATCAACAGGCCTGAAATAGGCTGGATTGTCCAGAGGAAAAAGGGTTTAAGTACACCACTTGGCTTTTCTCTGATTATGTTTGCAATTCTGACAGTGTTTATTAGTGACCTGGAAAGAAAGCAAACGAGTGAGGAGGCACAATTGCCACCAACACTCCATGTGCCACCACTAGCCCAAGCCACTGAGCAAGGAGTGCCTCTGCAGACATTCTTCTCCAACGACTACATTACTTTTCATAAAGCTTACCCTTGTTCTTGCAGTACTTCCAGACATAGAACAAACAGATCTCATCACAATTATCTTCTTTGTTGTTGTTCGAAGCTTCACCAGAGGAACTGTCCGTTTTACCTACAGCAACAAACACGAGTCCATATTTGCTCTAAAAAAAAGACACTGCATTTGGTACTTCATTTTGGTACCAAGAAATAACAAGGATTTGACTGCAGTAGCAAAGTCAAGCACTTTCAGGATCTGACTATCCTCCATATAGCCCAACACAGAAGTCAAGGCTTTGTGACTGAACAATAAATCCTGACACTGGAAGAAGTCTTAGGGAGGAAGGGCAAAGGCAATGTCAAGGAGCTCAGATTGTAGGGTGTGACTGACCATGGTTCTTGCAAAGAAGCCGACTTTGTCTCCACACCAAGGGGACCAGAGGGTGCACAGATGGCAATGTCAGCTGAACAGATTGACTGGGGGTAGATTCTCACCAGGTTAGCCAGACCAGCATGGGGGGAGCAAACACAGGGCTCATTCCCACACAGAGGTGTTAAACCTAAACAACCAACCAATGAATTTTGAGGACAGTAACAGGCTTGAGCTGTCTTCAGTTTTCCCAGGGACTGGGGACATGCAGCATTGTG
Source organism: Dasyornis broadbenti (assembly GCA_013397935.1). Lineage (NCBI taxonomy): Eukaryota > Metazoa > Chordata > Aves > Passeriformes > Dasyornithidae > Dasyornis > Dasyornis broadbenti. The sequence goes on from VZRN01001126.1 coordinate 855,588, forward strand.
ACAGTGAGTATATTACACAGATCTGTACTTGGAATCCCATTATTATTGTGATTGAACTGTGCACTGTAATTGCTATCTTCTGTAAGTCAACATTTGTATTTTGTTTCCAGTGGATTTTGCACCACTTTGCTGCATCAGAAACGTCACTGTACTGGACTTGGCTAGAATAAGATGCAATTTTCTTCACAGCAACCCATATGATGCTGTGTTTTAGAATTTTGACCAAAGCAGTGCTGTTAACACACTCATGCCCCAGCTTTTGCTGAACAGTGATACACAGCATCAAGGCCTCCATTTTTCACCCTGTCCCCAGAATAGAATCAGAAGTGCACAATAGCTTGGGAGGGGAAACAACTGAGCAGAGGACCCAAACTCACCAAATATTTCACACCATATAATATAATGCTCAGTAATAAAAGGGAAAAGACAGAGTTTTAGGAGGGCTTGTTACCTTTGGCTAGGTAACTGGCTAGGCATCAGCCTATACATGGAAGGTGGTGAGTCACTGCCTTTGAATCACGTTTTTTCCTTTGTTTCCCTCTTCCACTTATTCTTTGGGGGTTTTTTCCCTCCCCCATCTTGACCCTCAAGTTTTCTTGCCTTTCTTCTTTCTTCTCTTCCCTGTCCCCCTGGGGATCAGGGGAAAGGGAGTGAGTGGCTGTGTGGTGCTCACTGAGGTTAGTCCACTACACCTGCATAACACCAACTCTCTTCAGAAAAGCTGATCTCAAGACTGGATGGTGAGAAACAATCCATACCTTCATCTTTGTCTCCCACTCCTGTTGGCAGCTGCTGTTGGCCCTGAACAGACACGGTGCTACGGGGACCTGCATGAGAAGACTGAATGAACAGCACTGCTGGGCCACAAGCTCAGCTAGCTGGCAATACCCCAGTCTCTGTGCAGAATTACATCCATCACACTTGTAATTTGATATGAAGCATTACACCATCCATGTGTGGAATAGCTGAAAGAACCTGTTCAGGGAGTACTGGACTCCAACAAGCTTTAAAGCCAAGGCCCTTCTGCCCAGGAGGACAGGAGATTTAGAAGTTGCTACTCAATCACTGGAAGGTGTATCGGGACAACAGCTCTATTGACAAAGCTGTATTTATTCTCTAGAGACAGAAGACAAGGATGTACTGCATGCACAGATACAATTCTGTCACCTTCCTAGGAAGGAAAAAATGTGTCCAGGACAGTAGAGAGATCAGTCCCAGGCTACTCCTCA
>VZRN01001126.1:863552-902087 GCA_013397935.1 Dasyornis broadbenti
TGAGGGGGTTTGGGGATGAGGAATTGGGGTGGCGCTCCCTGCCGTCCCCATGGGCTGCCCGCGCCCCCGCGCTCACCTGGGCCCCTGGTGGCACCTGCCCATGAGGTGCAGCTTGCACAGGTGCAGCCGCTCGCAGCCGTGGCACTCCTTGCGGACACAGACCCGCACGTCCGACACGGCCAGGACCTCCGTGCCGCCCTCCACCACCAGGAACCGCCGGGGGCCCGCCGCCGCCAGCGTGTCCCGCAGCTGCGGCGCCGACAGCCCGACGTGCTCCTGCAGCTCCCGCAGCCCCAGCCGCCCGCCATGGGCGCACAGCGTCTGGGTGAGGAAACTCGACACAGCCGGGTCGCTCATCCTGCACCTCCGCCTGGAACCGGACTGAGAGCGGGAGTGTGGCGGGAGCGGAAGAAGGAGCAGGGCGTGGACTCGTTGCCACCGCCCGGCCGCGCTGGAGGGGAATCGAAAGCGAAGGCACGGGCGGAGCCAGCGGCTCGGGCTGCGCTGGGGTCAGGGATCCGCCCAGCCTGGAGGCCTTCTTGGATGAACATCACACATTAAATTAATAATGGAAGAAATGATTGAAAGGACTGTTTCCTTGTTATTATCACAGATTCACGGAGTGGTTTGGGCTGGAAAGGACCTTAAAGACCATCTCGTTCCCCCTGTAATAAATGAGTGAATGATAAATGTTGGCTTTCGCATATATGAATTTAACATCCATAAGTAATAATGTACTGTGTAAAAATAGTGTTAAGGTAAAATATAGTTAAGTAGAAACAAGGTTAGGGTGAGTTGTAACTTCGAAATAGTTGTAATATGTTGGGAAACGTAATAATAAATACATGGTAATAAATGTCTTTTAAGTTGATAAACCACAGAGCCGGAGATCAAGATATCTTAAAGAAAATAAGAAGATAGACCACATGCATCCCAGGAAGTCTGTTATCACAACTCACACCTCCCAAAGAAACTGTCAGCTACAAATTAGGAGACACCAGAGGAAGATTTGTGCCTGATGATTTCTAAGGCATCTCGCTGGCAGAAGGGGGCAGGTGATACAGGGTAAATAATGAATTATTAGGAACTGTTTATTAGAACATAGCTTGCTTGACATTTTTTACGCTTACCAAACAGAAAGGGAGGATGTAAAGGAAGATATGGACCATTGTTAAGAAAGACCAAGCCAGGATGTAAAGGAACCAGACATCCTGCACTGGGCCCCAAACCCAGCCCAAGCCAGGATGTATAGCTTGGACTCAAGCCAAAAGACAGAGAGCATGCGCAGGGAAGCAGGGTGAAGAGTTCACCTGGAAGAATTTTTTATTGGACCCTTATCTTATCAAGAAGACCCCTGCCCACATTTTTTCAAGCAGCATTGCGCAGGCGCAAGTCTATTTAAATGAACTTTGGACTCATTATAATACAAAGCGGGGATAGATAATGAATATGTATAAGGGTATTGTATAGCTTCATGCATATGTAACCTGTAACTCAATATAAACCAAGCAAAGTGCCGCAGCTGGCACGCACGTCTTTAGGGAGCTATCCCTCGTGCGTCTCAGCGCTGAAATAAAGCATACCTACTTTACAACTCTGTTGTGGAGTCAAATCCACGCCTCACAGGGATCGGGGAGGGGGGAGTTGAGTGAAGTGTAAATTATTTTCTGGGCTTAATGAATATGTAACAATTTGAGAAGGTACTTAAGTTCACAGTAAAATAAATGGAATCGCACCTCTGGCAATATTGCTAAGTGCCCAGCGCTGTGTTTTGCCTTTGCTCTACTAATAAATGTTCAATACTATGCTGCTGAAATCTCAGCTTGTGAACTCATTTATTACACACCCACTACGCTGGGCAGAGACTCCGTCCACTCCATCAGGTTGCTCCACGCCCCATCCAGCCTGGCCTGGAACACTTGCAGGGATGAGGCGGCCACAATTTCTCACCTCCTTGCTAACTTCTGCTCTCTCTACACTAACATGAATCTTGTACAGAGCATTAAGCATATAATGCAGGATAAAACACATAGCATACACAAATAACTCTAGTATTTTACATAACAATACCATTACTTTTCTTTCTTCGTGACAGGCAGTGAGCTGGTGGTCAGCACTGGTTGCAGTGATGCCAAAAAGATAGGCTGGAAATAAAACCCCCCAGACTGATGTCTATAGAGGAGGCATTTGTTTATTGCAGCGCTGGAAGTAAGGGGGATTTCTCCACCTAACTCACCCACCTCTGTCAAGTGCTGAGGTTTATTTATACAGAAAATAATGCTTAATGTTACTGTGTCGCTATAACATCATCATATATGCACAGGAACTAATTTACATAACAGGAGCTCATGGTTATTAGGTAATTCTTTGCACTGCGCTTGTGCTTCCCCAATTCGGTGGTCTTGAGGGTCTCATTGTGATGAAGGCTCAAGGCCTTCCTCGCACCTGAACTTTACAACTTTGTCTTTGGAGCATGTGCAGTTATGGTGTTCCTTAGTCATTCCAGTTCTAACTAGTTTAGAGTCTTTGTTTTGCGGCTAATTGGCTTCACCTTTGCCAATTTCTCATTAGCACTTGTCCATTTTTGAAACTATCTACCTGGTGAGTTTGTTTTGTTTTGTTTTTTTGTTTGTTTGATTGGTTTGGCTTTTTTTCTTTTTCTTCTATTAGCATGAAGCACCTAGTTAACTATATAATAGCTATTACATTGTATAAGAAGTTATAATTCAGGTTATATTAGTATAGAAAGTTATGATTAAGGTTCTATTGATACATATATATAGGTATGATTCAGGTTATACTGATATAGAAAGTTATGATTTAGGTTATATAGGTATCTTATAACTCAAACTATATAAGCATCTTGTAACTTTGGCCTAAATTATATATGCATGAGCAGCAGAGAGTGTCGTGGCAGGGCTGTGAAACTGTGCTGGTTTTGGCTGGGGTAGGGTTTATTTTCTTCACAGTGGCTGCTATGGGGCTGTGTTTTGGATTTGTCCTGAACACGGTGATGATGATAATAGAGATGTTTTCATTATTGCTGAGCAGTGCTTGCACAGAGCCAAAGCCTTTTCTGCTCCTTGTACTGCCACACTGGGAAGTGGGCTGGGGTGCGTGGGAAGCTGGGAGGAGGCACAGTCTGGAGAGGCAATCCTGACTGACCCAAGGGTATATTCCATACACGAGGCATCATGCTCAGTATGTTGAGGGGGCAGGAAGGAGGAAGGTTGGGACATTTGGAGTTATGGCATTTGTCTTCCCAAGACACAATGATGCGTGATGGGGCTCTGCTCTCCTGGAGATGGCTGAACACCTGCCTGCCCTTGGCAAGCAGGGAATGAATTCCTTTGTTTACTTTGCTTGTGTGTGCAGCTTTTGCTTTTCCTGTTAAACTGTCGTTAATTCAACTCATGAGTTTCCCAGCTTTTAGCCTTCCAATTCTCTCCCCAGTCCTGCTGGTGGGGAGTGAACGAGCAAGCAGCTGCCTGGGCCAGGCTGCTGGCTGGGGTTAAACCACAACAGAAGCAGAAGTGCCAGGTTCCTCTTGGTGCTGAAGTAGGGCTGGGGAGGGTCTGTGAGACTGGGAAGAAGCACAGCAAATACTGAAGCAAAAAGATGGGGAGAGGGTTGAGGATTAAATCCATCTGAGATGAACTGTTATACTGGAACCCTTTGGCAATGCAAGCTTCAGGGACAGCAAGAATGCTTGCTCTGGATCAGGAAGTTAACCTTGAAAATAAAGTGAATGACAGCCTGTGCTGCCTGTTGCTGATGCCTGATTTGACACGCATGACTACAAAGTCACAGTCACTGTTCAGGTCATAGAGAGAGAACCACCTCTAGGAATAAGGCCAAGGTGGTGCTGCCTGAGGTATGCTCTTTCTTTATTGTTGAAGGCTATGTAACGATCTTTTCTTTGGGTATGTTTCCTCACATCTGTCCCCTTGCTATGATAATTGAACCAATGAAATTATTTTTGAAAGGCAATAGAAAAGGAGAGGTAGAAGGAGGAGTTTGCCGCGTCATAGCTTTAGAGAAGTAAATTGATAGTTCTGGATTGGTTTATGCTCTAGGTGTGGATGCTTGCATTTCAGGTTGTCAAAAGATCATCAAGGATAATAAAACTCTGATCCATACTCGAGGTAGTTTCAGGACTGACTGATAAGGTAGAAAATGATTCAAACATTGAGTCAGCAATATATTGCAAACTTTACACAGTAGATAATAATAATAATGAATCAGCAAACTGTACAATTATTTGCTTATATTTATTTGTCTTTTGTTTTTTCAGCCAGTTCCAGTGAAGACATACATTTCTGCCTTAATCCACTCAGAAATCTGAACTACTGGTTTGAGGAGTTTGGCTGCACACATTTTTGGAACCATATTAACAGTATGGAGAAGGGAAGTTAAGTGAAGCACTGCAAGCAGAAAGAAGCTACAAATGCAGTCTTGGCATGCATGTTCTATTCTACACTTAAATACATTCCAGAAGGGTTCTGGATCAGGCCCTGAGTGAAAGCAAACAAAGAAACATTGCTGGATTTACCCTGTTTGTTGGTATCTTTTGCAAATACAAATGCCCAAATACTTGACTTCCTTAGCAACTTCAAACAGAACCAATTTATGTGAAACAACATACCTGGGCGAGGCAAAAAGGATTACTATATCAAGGAGGCCCAAATTGGTGTTATTGTCATAGTGATTCCAGTCTTAAGTATCAAGCCCTCTGCTTAAAGTTAGAAACCACTGTGGCTGGATTGCTGTAACCTCTTCCTGCCCTGTAAATCTTTCTCTCTGATGTCCTCCACTTGCAGCTGTCATATTTCCTTGTTTGCCCTGACTCTGGTAGTCAGCTGACTCTGTAGTAAGCAAAATAAGCTTTCAGAGACTTGAAACTGAAGTATCGATTGGTATGAGCAAAGTATGAATGGAAGTGGATGTGTGCAAGCACCAGAAAAAAACAGCAGAGCAAAGGTTAAAAGGATGGCCTGTGTTAATAACCAAAACCACAGCTTAAGGCTGTAAAATGGAGAAATGGTTTGTTTTTCTTAAACCAGGAAGTTCTGCATTCTGTAGCACAGACAACTTGTCAGCAGAAAATCCTGCCATCTGACATGCTGACATGACGTGGCAGGAAGATACAGCACATCACAAATGCCATTTATTTGCTGTTAGTTCAACAGGGAGCAGACTGTAGAATGAGGAAACACAGAAAATGGGCAAGGAAGCTTCATGATGTGTGTGGAGGCAGGAGTAGCCACTGTGAAGCACAAGAACGCCACCACAATCAGTGCTGGGTCCCACGAATGTTCATGAAAGACCCTTCCAAGGAAGTTTTCCACTGCCAGTGGAAAATAACACAAGAGATACCAAGAGGGTGTGATGGTTGATGCCCATCTTCCCTTCTGTTACGTGGAACATGGATCCTGGCAAAACCAGCACCCCTCGGGAGCTGCAAGTATGGGGTTTTGGCAGTGTGAACCGAGTTGAAGAAATGGAATGAATGTGAATGATAGCTGGGGAACTGAGTGAAATGAATGCATACCTAAATGCAACTTCTGCAGCTTGACTGGGTGCAGATGGTTCTGAAAAAATTTTGCCTTGTCTGATGTATGTACAGTTGAAATGCACAGAATTGTGGTTACACTGGATTCTCTGAAACTGCCCTGCTCTATGTGAAGTAGAGGCTATTTCTGCTCTAAGTACCTGGTGCAACCCAGCTTCCCTGGTGGCTCTGACCACATCAGCAGTTCTGTCCCTCGGGGAATGGCTAAAGTATGCAGAAACACCCTGGGAATGACGCTGTCAAACCGGCTTCCCTTCTTTTTTTCTGGCATGTGACCAGTTCAGTTTCTCTCACTGTCACCCCCCATTCTCTTTATTGAGAGCCCTCTTTAAGGTCTCAGCTTTGGCTCACCTTAAAGTTATTCTCTGCCCCACAGCCAACTATTATTCTTGCTCTTGGATTCCCCAGTCTCTTTCAAATAGCATCTTGCCCAATGTCCTGGGACCATTGTTTTCAGGTTTTCCCCCTCCATTTCTTACACATCCTTCCTCCAGTTCAGTGCTGTTTGCTTACTTAGCTAATAGCTGTGTTTACAGTTGCCTGAGGCTTTCCAGATAATTCTGAGGTTTCTTTGTTCAGTGGAAACTGTTAAACTATGTGATGAAAGTTCAGCTGGTGGGAGGTGCGAGCTCTCTTCTCACCTGACATACCTTCCTCCCCACACCCAAAAACTGCAATCAGTTCAGACTGTCTCATCCCCAGCACAGGCACTGGAAGAAGCCACAGTCTTCACTGTAAATTGTAACTGTGACTCTGCTCAGGTCCCTTGCTGGAGTGGGTTGGGCTGTGGGGCTGACTGGGCAAGGATCTGTCCAGACAGGAGGAAAAGGAGCAGGATCCAAAATGGGAAAAAGCCGACTGGGATTGTACAAGGAATGATGAAATTATTATGAGAAATTTAGGGAAGGAACAAGTGGGAAAATAAGGGGGTAGTCAGCAACTGGAGTAAGTGCAGATGTGTGAGTGTGTGATGAACCAGCTGGTGTAAAGGTGAAGGCCTGGGAGCTGGGGGCAAACACATCTCCGGGGACCAGCTCAGGATGTGAGGGGACCTCTTTGTCTCTAGGGGCAAAACCACGGGGAGGTCAGCTATGGGAGCTGGTATGTCCTGGCTAGCTCTGTGTGTGACAGCTTGTCCTGGCAGCTGGAGTATGGCTGTGCCTGGCAGGTCCCTCTGTGTGACCACAGCATGGGATGGCTGCAGTGTGTGAGTGGTGCCATGTGCCTGGGAAGCTTTGTCTCATAAGAGATGAGAGACACTCACCTGTTCTCCTTGGTGGAGGACAGCCCAGCAGCTGGAGTTACAGGAGAGGAAGGGAGGAGAGAAGAAGAAAGATGCACTTGGAATGTCAAATTCTACCAGCAGTGCTACGAAGGAGAGGTGTGGTGAGTCCTGGGCCTTCTGCTGGGCCCTGTCTCCTCTCCTGTCTCATCTCCCAGGATCCTCCCTGTCCCTCCACTGCCCTCCGCCTCTTTCCCACATTGCTGATTTTTTTTTTTTTTTTTTTTTTTGGCTCCATTGTATCTCTGTATCTCCTTTCTCCATCTTGCTCTGAGCGGTTTCCTGTCCCTGTATTTGCCCTACAGCTCTGGCTTCTTCTTCCTTTTCTGTCTGTCTTTCTCTCTCTGACTCCCAGGCAGTATTTTGGAGTTCCTCCCTCTCTATCCTGGAATCTGTTTGTGTTTCTCCCATGTCTGTTTCTCTCTGCCCTGCAGCCTGTCCCTGTTCAAGGTTTTCCTGCTTGGCTCTGTAGCATGGTGTGAGTCTATTTCTTTCTCCATCTATCTTTGTTCTGCTCCCTGCCCCTCATTTTGAAATCCTCCCTCTCTGTCCTGTGGCCAGTGGGATGTGTTCTTTCTCCCTCTCCTTCTTCCAGCTCCTGCTCCCTCTTTTTCAGTTGCTTCTTTCTCTGTGTCTCAGTCTGGTGCTCAATCACAATCTTTAATTCCTGCTTCCCTTTACTGTGGCCCATCTTTCTCCTGCCCACCTCTGGCTCCCTGTCCCTGTTTTAATTTCTCCCTCCCTAGCTGGTGCTGTTCTTCTGTGCAGGTGATGCTGTGTTGGGTCTTTATCCCTATCTTTTCATCCCTCACTCTCCCTCCACTAACCCACTGCAATCATATTATTTTGCCATCTCTGTGTTTGGCTCTATAGCCCCGTTTTTTTCCTTCTTCTCTCTCTCTCTTGCCTCCAGCTGTTTTTAATTTTTCCATCTCTCTCTACCTGGCTCCAGCTCCAACTCCCTGTTTTTTCATTCCTTCTTCTCTGTCTTGTAGCCCATCAGCAGTTTTAATTCTCTGACTCTGTCCTGCTCCCTGTGGTTCAGTTTCTTCCTTCCCAGCCCTGTGGATGGTGTGATTCTGTTTCCTCCTCTGTCTCTCCTTTTCCATTTCCCTGCCCCTCACTTTGAATCCCAGGCACCCCTTACATCTTGTTGCTTCCCACCCCTGTGTTTTAATTCCTCCCTTCCTGCTGCATAGCCCATTGCTTTCTCTTTTTTCATCTCTCTGCATCCATCTTGCTGTGCCCACGGTTTAATCCTTCCTGTCTGCTCTGCACCCTTGTAAGGGTCGGTTGAAGGATCGATTTCTGTCTCAACATTTCTCACCAGGTGCTACGCCTCAGAGACCACATATGCAGCCTCACGAGAATGGCCAGAGCTCTACACAAAGACTGCTTTGTACCTGAAGCTGGTACAGAACGAGTGCTGTGTAAACTGGTACAGAATGGAGGCTTTGCACCTGACCCGAGTCCCTACTATTGTGAAAAACCACAGACCCATGGACTCCCTGCTCCTGGCATGTGTGGCCTGTCAGCTGGAGTTTGGAATATCTCCACAGGATTAAGGGGAAGCAAAGGTGGGTCACAAGGAGGGACCAGGTGTATGGATTAACATAAAAGACAGCTCCAGAACGGCTGAATTCCGAAGATCTTCCCCACCTTGAGATTGAAAAGGGGGTAATCAATAGCTAACTCATATAAGCAGAGTTAGCTAGTGAGAGACAGTAAATGTTGATTACAAAAACCTGAGACGCCAAAGTCGCCTTGATCTTGTCAAGATAAAGGGGACAATGACCAGCCTGAAATCGCTTCTAGGAATCTACCCCAACACAACCACCTGCTTACACAGGGCATGCATGCTGATGGTATTAATGTTTTCCGAGAAATAATCTGTATAACCATGCTTGTCCAAAAGAATGTGATGCATATTCATGACTTGTACCCTTAATATTGTGTCGTGAGAAGTGCCTGGTGTGTGTTTTGGAAGAGCGATCCCCACATACCCAGCACGCTGAATAAAGCAAATACCCGCTTCTTTGACTCTGTCTCAGAAGTGTCCTTTGGCCCAGTTTGGGGCGAATCAAGATCACATCTATCGATGACAGAGGCCCAAGGAACGCCTTCTGGAATGGGACCCCCAGAGACGCTGCACGTCTGTGAACCCGTGGTGGTAGCTATAAACTCCCTTTTCTTCTCTTTCGTCCCCATCTCTCCCTTTATTCTCTCTCTCTTTCTATTGCAAGCCGCTTTGTGGGCACAATTAATAAAGTTCCTGTTTAGATTGAAATTTAACTCCCTTGACTTGTTGAATTTATTNTGGAAGAGCGATCCCCACACACCCAGCGCGCTGAATAAAGCAAATACCCGCTTCTTTGACTCTGTCTCAGAAGTGTCCTTTGGCCCAGTTTGGGGCGAATCAAGATCACATCTATCGATGACAGAGGCCCAAGGAACGCCTTCTGGAATGGGACCCCCAGAGACGCTGCACGTCTGTGAACCCGTGGTGGTAGCTATAAACTCCCTTTTCTTCTCTTTCGTCCCCATCTCTCCCTTTATTCTCTCTCTCTTTCTATTGCAAGCCGCTTTGTGGGCACAATTAATAAAGTTCCTGTTTAGATTGAAATTTAACTCCCTTGACTTGTTGAATTTATTATTATATGCTTTACTTTCTTTTTACACTCCGAGATCACGGCTGAAACGAACCATCATGAATCTGCTTGTGAAATGACAACCCTGCTGCTATTTTTGCCCTTTTCCATCCCTGTCTGTCCCTAAGCGTTCATTTTGCCCTCTTGCTCCTGCACCCACCGCTATTCCCTGCCATTTCCATCCTTCTCTGTCGTCAGTGCCTCTGGCCATCTCTGTGTCTGGTCACGAATTCCTCCCTCTCTTCATCCCGACTTTCCTCTCCGCTCCCTCTTAGGGGCAAAGTCTGGGATATGGATGGGCTCTGTGTCCCTGCTGCCACCTGCTGACGGACCTCGGTACTGCTGCTGCTCCCGCCGCTCCTGAGCGGGGTCATTTAGGGATCCCCCATCCCCTCCTAATTAATTACAGATAGGGGGTCACCCCAAAGCCTCCCCTATTTCACCCCTAAAATCCCCCCGACGGGATCCAGAACATGCGGACAATCGATGGGAAACCGCAACGGCATAGTGAGTGAGCTGGGGTTGGGGGGTGCCCCGGCATTTTGGGGGGTGGTCTCCATCATTTTGGAGGGTGCCTCATCATTTTTGGCGGGTTTCAAATAATTTTTAGGGTGTCGCAGTCATTTTGGGGAAGTTCCCGTAATTTTGGGAAGTTCCCCTGTCATTTGAGGGGATTACCCATCATTTTGGGGGAGTCTCTCATAATTTTTGGGGGGGGGAGTCCTAATAGTTTAGTGGGGTCTCTGTTATTTTGGGGGAGTTTCGATAATTTTGGGGAATTCCCTTGTTCTTTTGGGGCTGATGCCCATCATTCTGTAGGGGTACCTCGGTTTGAAGCTATGGGGTGGGGGTCCTGGGCCATACAGGGTTGGTGGGCTCCTCCCCTGAGGCCATGGGGGTCCCGAAACGGGGGGAACGGCGGAGGGGCTGAGTGAATGTCTTGTGCCTTCAGGGCAGCCCTGGGTCCCCTATGGGGACTGTAGGATGTCCTTATGGGGGCTGCACGTCCCTATAAGGTGATCCCCCTGTTCCTTCCCCCGAGTGCTTTTTTAATGGCTCCTTGTTATAAAATAATTTAAACAAAATCCACAGAGATGGGGACACGGCTCATGCTTGTCTGTTATACCGGGGGTACCTGAGTCAGGAATCTTCAGATCCCCTCCAGGACCCCCTTCTGTGCCCCCTAAACTGGGAACAGGGACCCCTGGGACCACGCTCCCCGGTCTGGGGTGATGTCACGGCTCCACGGCCATGGATTCCCCCGGTGCTGAGACGGGAGAAATCGGGGTATATTTGGGCCGATCCAAATATATGGATCATTAGGTGGCCTCATTAGGAGTTAATTATGGGGGAAATGGCCAGGAAATGCGTCTGGGGAACACGACACCGTTTTATAGTCTGTGTTATTTTGTAGGAGGCAAGAAAAATAGGAACAAGTCCCTTAAGGAGATTTTTTTGCTTTAAGAAGTAATGGGGATGTAAGGGAAAACGGGGTCGTGTCGCAGGAATCCCGAGGGAATGCAGAGTGTGATTAAAACCGGATGGCAACTCATCATCCCTGCTGGGGGGCACATCCAGGCTCTCTTATCCTTTCTCCTGAGGACTCTGTCCCGGTGCAGCGAGTCCGCTCCAGGGGCTTTGGAATAACAGCAGGACAGAGAGCGCCGAGCTACCGCCATGAGCTACCGCCATGAGCAGCGACACGGCAGCTGTGCTTTACGGCAGTGTGGCGCCATGAGGTGGTGGAGCGCTTTACGGCAGTGTGGTGCCATGGAGTGGTGGAGCGCTTTACGGCAGCGTGGTGGTTCAGGTGGGGTCCGCCTTAAAAAGGAGGTTACAGCCCAAAAATGCCTGAAAATTTGTAGGAAGGGGGTGTGTGTAAAATACTAAACCCTGTAAAGTTTCTCATTTATGTATATATTTACAAATAATAATAATAATATATATAAAAATCTATTTCAAAATAACCCCTTATATCTGCCATATTATATACAGGATTTTAGAATATAAGAACTTCTGAATATGGATCCATAGGGCTGGAAAATGCTTACAGAATTTTTTTTATATCTAAATAAAACGATAATTAAGGGCTTGAAAATGTGAGAAATTATGATCTTTGTGAAGGAAATAGAAATAGCTCTTCGTGGTGAGCCAAGGGAGGAGCAGAGCAGTTGCTGAGTGTCATCAGAGTAAAATTGAGGTAATCTGTTGGAGGCAGGTATGGAAATATTAGGAGGTAAAAGCTGTATTGTAGAGAATGAACATTTTGAGATGAAAACGGGGTAATCAGTAGTGTACAGTTGGGCAAGATTTGAGTGGTAAAATTTGAAGTAATCTCTAGGGGAGAGAATGAAGGTAAAAATTAGGTTCTTAGAGGAGATTTTGGGGGTGAAATTGGGGTAATCTGTACCGGACAGGTAGGGAAAATTTTGGTGGGAAAAGTTGAGGTAATCTGTAGGGGACTGGATGTTTTGGAGAGAAAACATGAGCTAGTTGGTAAGGGACAGAATGAACATTTTGGGAGGTAAGAGAGTAATCAGGGGCTGTAACATCTAGGTAAACTGGAGGGCACATACTGAATATTTTGGGGGTAAAAATCTAAGCTAATCTGTAAGGGGCAGAATAAACATTTTGGGGGGTAAGATAGAGGTAATCAAGTGTTGTAAATTCTAGGTAAACTGTAGGGCACATAATAAATATTTTGGGGGTAAAATCTGAGCTAATCTGTAGGGGACAGAAGCAACATTTTGAAGTAAGATTGAGGCAATTAGTGACATTTTAGGGGTACAGTGGGGTACAATAGGTGACATTTTGGGGGTAAAACTGAGGTTATTTGTAAGGGACAGATGGGGGTTAAAGCCGAGGTGATCTGTAAGGCACAGAATTAACATTTTTTTGGTAAATGTGAGGTAAAGTATAGGGGACAGAATGAACGTCTTGGATTTAATATCTGAGGTAATCAATAGGGGACAGAAAGAACATTTTGAGGTAAAATTGAGGTAATCAGTAGGGAATTTCTTGGGGCTAAAACCTGAGGTAATCAGAGGACATTTTGGGGCTGAAATCTGAGGTAATTTTGTAGAGGACAGAATGAACGTTTTGGATTTAAGATCTGAGGTGATTTTCTTGGGGACAGAATAAACATTTTTTGGAGCAAAAGCAAAGGTAGATTGGGAGGGGGAGCAGAGGTGACATTTTTGAGACAAATGCTGAATTACTTTAGATGAAACAAAATCAGCCTTTTTTGATAAAGATGGTGAATCTGGGGGACTTCAGAGAGAAAAAGTCTTTCTGAGAGAAAGTAGTGGACTGAATATTTTGGAGAAGAAATTTGAGGTAATGTGTTAGGGATATAATGAACATTTCGCAGGGAAAATTGAGGTAATTTGTGGAAGGGTTTGGGGGTAAGAATCTGACTTAATCTACGGGGCTCAAATATGGCACATTTTTGAGAGAAAATCTGAGGCAATATGTAGAGGAGAGAATGCAAAAAAATAGATAATCTGCAGAGGGGAATAAAATGAACATTTTAGGGATGTAGTTGAGTTAATCTTTTGGGGAGAGAATGAAAATATTGAGGTAAACTGAGGTAATCAGCAGTGGACAGTTAGGGAAAATTTGGGGGTAAAATTGAGCTAATCCCCAGGGTAGAGAATGGATATTTTGAGGTAAAAACGATATAATCAGTACTGTATGGGAAGGAAAATTTTGGGGCTAAAAGTTGATGTAATCCCTAGGGAGAGGATGAACATTTTAAGGTAAAATAATGTAATCTGTAGTGGACAGCTAGAGAAAATATTGGGGGTAAAACCTCAGGTAAGATGTAGGTAGAGATTGAGCAGTTTGAGATAAAATGAGGTGATGAGTAATGGACAGGAAGAGGAAATTTTAAGGGAAAACCTTGAGGAAATCAGTAGTGGACAGAGGGGAAGTTTTGGGGGTAAAACATGAAGTAATGTGTAAGGTACAAAGAATTTCTCAGGTAAAATCTGAGGTCTGTAGGGGACAGAATGAACATTTTGGGGAACAAGATAGTGGTGATCATGAATGTTTTACGGTAATAAAATCTAGGTAATGTATGGGGGAAAATAATATTTTAGGGGTAAAATCTGAGTTAATCTGCAGGGTGGAGAAGGAATATATTGTGGTAAAAATGGGGTAATCAGTAGTGAGCACTTAGAGAATGTTTTGGGCATAAAATCTGAGGTAATTTGTAGGGGAGAGAAGGAAGATGTTCACGTAAAACTGAAGCTGAGATAATCTACAGAGGAGAAAAAAGAACATTTTGAGATAAATATGAGCTGATAAGTAGTGGACAGGTAGCAAAATTTTTGAGAGTAAACCTGAGCTGGTCTATAAGGCAGAGAGTGAACATTTGAGACAAAAATGAATTAATCAGGGTTATTCAGGTGGGGAAATTTTGGGGGGTAAAACTTGAGGTAATGTGTAAGGGATAGAATATTTTTGAGGAAAATTCTGAGGTAATCTGCAGAGGACAGAATGAACCTTTTGGGGATAAAGTAGAGGTAATCAGTAGAATTTTTAGTGGTAAAATCTAGATAATCTATAGCGGGGGGAAATTAACATTTTGGGGATAAAATCTGAGATAATCTGTAGGGGACAGAATGAAAATACTGAGATAAACTGAAGCAATCCATAATGAACAAGTAGGGAAAATTTTGGGGGTGAAACTTGAAATAATCTGTAGGGGAGAGAATGAACATTTGGAGGTAAAATTGTACTCAGGGTGGACAGGTAGGGAAAGTTTTGGCCGTAGCCACGAGATGCCAAGGGCTGTGGACACACAGCTGTGCCGGTTCAATTAATGCAAGAGGAAAATCCAAGGCGTCTCTAGCCTTTTACAGCTGTTATAATAATAAGTTATTACAAAGTTTCATGCTTCTTTTTTACTTCTTTGCACGCTGCTGCTTTGTTTCAAAAAGCTCCTTGAAATTCCCTGAAATCTGCTTGATACAAGTGATGGTCACATTCCCCTTAAACATAATCCATTGGGGGCACCTGTCTCCCAGATAATTTACGTTTATCCATCCTTTCGTGCACTCACATGTTTGTTCTCGCAGGTGAACTGCTTCAGGTCATTTGCCACGGCTGGACACAAGCACGCAAAAATGACCTCGCTGTTGTAGTTACGAGTGCAAATCATCTAGGTAAGCATGGGTCAGCCAGAGGAGACCTTGTGCTGAGAGAGTTAAACTAAAAAGCAACTTTTTCAGTGCAAGTGGCATTCTCATGGTTGGTGGTAGTAGGAAAAGAAAAGGGAAATACTCAGTTTTGGGTCATGTTCTCAACCCTTCTGAGCTAAGAGGTAATAGGGGAAGACAGTGCAGAACTTCAAGTGAAGTAATATTGAAACACTCTGTGTGTGGATATAACCTCAGTTCTAACTGCAGTCTCTTAAACGATTAAGGAACAAACCCTCTTGGAAATTCATTTAACATCATGTTTAATATCTTGTTAAATGAGGAGCACACCTTTATCAACCTGTGTGAAACTGGGAGGAGCAGCTGCACTGAGAATTAGGCTTGCCACTCACAGGGATCTTGACAGGGTGGAGAAATGGGCTGCCAGTCACCCCGTGAAGTTCAAATGAGTGAATGGAATGCCTGTTCCTGGAAGGGAGTAATCCCATGCAAACATAAAGGCTGGGGCTGACTGTCTAGGAAGCAGATCTGCAGACAAAAATGGGGAGTTCCTAGTGAATAACTAGCTGCCCATGAGCCAGTAGTGTGGCCTTGTGGCAAAGAGGCCCATTGGCTTTCTGGAATGTTTTAGTAAGATGGAGCTAGCAGATCCAGGGAAGTGATCCATCCTCTCTGCTTGGCACAGGTTGAGATCACATTTGGAGTTCTGTGCCCAGTTTTGGGCTCTCCAGGATAAGAAGGATAACAACATACTGGCATAAGGGTAATGGGAGACCACCAGGCTGGTTGAAGCTCTGGCATGTCACGTGAGGAAAGGCTGAAAGAGCTCAGTGTGCCCAGCCTGGAACAGAGAAGGTGAAGGTGAGACCTAACTGTGTGTTCTACCATGAAAAGCATGGAGAAAGAAAATGGTTACACAGAAGAAGGATCCAGACTCTCAAGATGCACAAGGAAAGGACAAGAGGCAACAGACACAAACAAAAGATCTTCCAGTTAGATTTCGGGTAAAAACTCTTCCCACTGAGGATGGAGATCCAGCAGCCTCTTTGGGAACCTATTACCACTGTGGTGCCCAGAGAGGCTGCTGGAGTTTTTCAAAGCTTGACTAAGCAAGGTCCTGAGCAAAATCCATCTGACCGTGAGGATGGCTCTGCTGTGAACAGGAGACTGGGTGAGCAGACCTCCAGAGGTCTCCCCCAACCTGAATTATTCTGTGATTCTGTAAGGGGAGAAGTAGGAGTGATACGATCTTCTACCCTCCATTAAAGATTTCAGCTTGAAAGCTCAGACTGTGATCCTACAGTCACAGGAGCACAAGTACCTGGAGAATGAACAGTGTGGAAAGGATGTGTTCCCATCTGCTCTAGCACATTCTGCATTTTGTTATGGAGGCTATTCCTGCTAGCAATGCCTACTGCCTCCTCCAGCACCACATCCAGGCCCTTCTGTGCTGTGTTGCCTCAGGCCTTCTTGTATCTTTTTATCTACTTGCAGATATCCCTTTCTCTGGGCTTCCAAGATCTCTTGCTTGCTTGAAAAGGGCTCTTTTTCAAGCCCAGCTGACCTTGTTTCCTGCTTCCTCTCCATTAGGCTGTTAGCTCTTTCTCAAGGACATTGACCAAGATTCCAACATCCTTCTAGCACTCTAGTTCTGTGCAGACTAAAGCCTTCCAGCCATCAGCTAAAGATGCTTGTTACAGCGCCCAGCATGCTCTGCTACACTCATTTTTAC
This sequence comes from Dasyornis broadbenti, assembly GCA_013397935.1. Taxonomy (NCBI): domain Eukaryota; kingdom Metazoa; phylum Chordata; class Aves; order Passeriformes; family Dasyornithidae; genus Dasyornis; species Dasyornis broadbenti. The sequence continues at coordinate 879,949 of VZRN01001126.1, forward strand.
CAGTGGCTCTTTCTCCCAGGTAGTCTTTACAAGCATTACCTAAAATTTACCAGTTGTTAGCATAAGCCTGAATTCACAAGAGTTAATAGTACAGTGAAGACAGCATGGTGAGTCTCTTGAGCCCCTCAGTCTTCCAGTAATCCTCCTTGCTGTGGGATAGTGGGTGCTGAAAATCAGCAGGAGTTGCTTGCAGCTGTTTTGGAAAGATTACTGTGATTTAGAGCCAGTGGAGTAAGCTAATAATAGAGGAAAATGATAAGAATTTAAAGAGAAGGATAAATGAAGCTAATGAAAATGAAGCAAAACTCCAATAAAAAATAAATGTTGAGATTATTTTAAAAAAAAAAAAAATCCACAAAATTCCCAGTCGTAAAAGATGGAAGCTGAATGAAGAAATGAACTGCCAGGAACAACAGGGAAGGCTGGGTTGTTCTCCACTTAAAATCAGACCCATCACATACCACACTGTCCATGCAAAGCACTTAAATCTTCCTATACTCTTTTCCCACCTTCAGGGCCAACGTCCCACACAGCTGTAGTGCCAGGCTGGAGCTTTGCTGCTATGATGCTTCTTGGCCCAGGACCCCCAAGAATCAGAACAAAACTAAAGAATAGCTGGTAGGCAGAAGACGAGTGGGTGTCAATGCCTCAGAAAGGCAAAGGCTAAAAGATTGGTCAGAAATTAAAGGACTAAATAGGCGGTGATATAGTAAAAATAATGTTATGTTTTGGCTGCCCAATGCTTCTGGGGCCCTGGGAGAGGGCCATGGGATAAAACCAACCCATTTGAGAGACACAGAATCACAGAATACGCTGGGTTGGAAGGGACTCATCAGGATCATTGAATCCAGCTCCTGGCCCTGCACAGACACCCCAACAACCCCACCCTGTGCATCCCTGAGAGCGCTGTCCAAACGCTCCTGGAGCTCTGGCAGCTTTGGGGCTGTGCCCATTCCCTGGGGAGCCTGGGCAGTGCCCAGCACCCTCTGGGGGAAGAACCCTTCCCTGATCTCCAGCCTGAGCCTCCCCTGGCCCAGCTCCAGCCGTTCCCTTGAGTCTTGTCACGGGAGTGAAGAGATCGGTGCCTGCCCCTCCACTGCTCCTCGGGAAGATGTTGAAGACCACAGCGAGGTCTCCCCTCACTCTCCTCCGGGCTGAACAATCTGCTGGTGAGTTTGTAACCACTAGATGGAACTCAAACACTTTGTATTAATTCACTAATCATCTGCAGGGAGCTCATCCTGATTTTAAGTGAGGCTGTGGGTCTGGTAGCTGAATGTCAACACGTGTGCTCAGTAGCAAAGGGCTTTTATGGAAATACAGCAAGAGCTCCTAAAATGTGGGTGAATAATTCATTCATTCATTCCAGTGAGCAGGGATACTGAATATTTTATGTCCAAACCATGGAAATGTTATTGCTTCCTACTGAGTGGCACAAAAGCCTCTGATGACTTGATGGAGAGCATTGGGATACATCCTCCATTAACAGACCAGCAGCACATGATTTTGGGTAAGTCATTTAACATGGTTGTGGCTCGGTTCCCCCTTTGTTAAAGTGAGTTTTGAAACTGTCTGCATTTGAAGTGTGCTTGAGCATCCAGTATGTTATTCTTGAAACTATTTAATACTCCTCGATGGGGTACATCTTGCAGTACACAGTGGCAGACAAAAACATAGTCATCTACAACACAAATCCTACACTCTGCTGTCCTTTCGTTTCTAAGACTCCAGACTTGTTTTCTTCAGCCCACTACACAAACCCAACTAAAGGAGAGCTACTGTTCATTTCTTAAAAGCTTAGAATGTTTAATTATAATTAAAGAATAACTAGTATTATAAAGCTTAGAGGCCCCAGGCAAGATCAGCTCTGTGTTATGCTGTGTCTTGTACAAACAGAGTAAAAGGAATTCCTTCCCTTAAGCAGGATACAGTCTTCACAGAAAAAAAAATGCACCTGGGGACAAAGAAAGCAAGCAGTGCCCTAGTAAATGCAACAAAAGCCATCACTTGACATGAGGGAATTCAGAGGTAAAAGAGTAGCTCAGCAGCTGGTGTAAAGCTGGTGTAGCACCACTGATGCTGTGAGTTTATAGCAATTTATACCAGCTGAGGATTCCCCTCAGGTAGGGGAAGTGTCTTTCTTAATGTCAGATTCAAAGTCTAGCCTAGAGTTGAACCAGATCTTCCAAATCCTGATCACAAGGCTTTGTTTTCATGCACTTGCTTTCCCACTGACCAGCCCCTGGAAGGGTGGCTTGCTTGTCTCAGATTATGCTGCTCGAGGACTCAGCTGAAATATCATTGCACACAGCTTTGTAGGAACCCAGCTGGGATTTTAAGTGGGCACAATGTAATATGGAGAAAGACTAGCTCAGATCTGAAACAGAAGAGACTGAAAAATTGCAATTTGTTGTTTTAAAGGAGTACCAGGTGGAAGGAGCATAGAATTCTTGCTATTACCAAACAAATTTTAAAAAATTTGGTATTCTAAATGATGCTTAATGACTAAATATTGTCTTTACTCACCAAACACAGTATCTTTAGCTGTTACCAGATAAGTGAGTTGTATGTTAATTGAATATATTGTTCCAGATGTATTAGCCACCTTCAAAGTCAATATTTCCTTACCTGTATTGAGGTGATATTGTGACTATATTAGTAGTAGCAATATACTACAGAGCAATGCAGAGATATTTGGGTTCTCAAGACACATCGGAGGCAGATGGCTCAAAAATATTTCTCAATAGTTATTTTACCATTCAAATAAAATTAAAAAACCAGAAATACTGGTAATAATGATGACTATTTTGAGAAAAAGACTCTTCTTTATCCATTGGTATGTATAAACACTAAGAAACTAGTGGAAGTCATCAGAATATTGAAAATGGAACAGGAAAGCTTGCTCTATTAGTAATGGCCTCGCTTATATAAAGTTCTTCAGAGAAAGAAAAGACAGACTTCTTACAAGTACATTTTGCTGACTGTCCAAAGCATGCAGGGAAGGTGGTAGGGAAGTTAGTTCCTAGTTAATTTGTCAGTTAATTGGTAGATTATATGAAATACATGAATTGATAGCAGAAGAGTCCAAATCTGTAACTTAAAAGTTTGTACAGTGTTTAGGCTTTTAGTCTTCCAAATTTAGCTTGAAGATTTAACAGGAGCAGTTTACAGAACCTAATCTGAAGCCAGTGAAGTTTCCTTTGGCAGGGTTCAACTGGAGGAGTAAAGCTCCAGAGAAATCGTTACCAGGTGGGGTTAGTACCAGTGACACAACAAAGGTACAGGAAAAGAGAGAGGATGAGCACTACCCATGAGGAAAGCTCCTCCTGGTTCACAAACCAAGCTAAGAACATTGCAGTTCCCACTTTTGGCATCTCTTCCTGTCCATGTGGTGGTGTTACTCCAGCAAGATACAAACCTTGTCTCAATAGAGGAAGGTCAGTCAAATGAGGTACTTGGATTGAGAATAGGCTGACAAGGCGTTTTTTTAATTGGAGTCTTGCCTTGTACATGAATTCTGATTTTCCTGGCTTTGGTCAGTGCTCTTCTTCTGTTTCACAAATGCTAATGACTGACCAAATCCATCCTCCAGCTCTTGGAAAAAAGAAGTTTGCCTCAGAGACTTTCCAATATTCTTGGAAATAAGGACATAAATGAAATGAAGAAGCAACTGACTTGTAAAAAGAGAGTAGCAGAGTTGTAGCACTCTTGTCATATAAGAGACTGTGCTTGTAATGACAAATTTTATTAATATGATATAAAGTAGCAAAACTTTAAAACAGTAACTAACACTTAGCAATTTATTGCTGATCCTCCTAGGAGTAAATAATAAATGCCCATTCAGCTGTTTCTTCACTTTCATAAAACTATTTGCACTGACCATGCAGAAATAGTGTCTTCCAGATTGATACTACTGACATGCATTCACAATTTGTGCTTAATTATAAAATCCCTGTGGTCTTGGCTGGAGACAGTTTTCCTAGACTTTGGGCTTGATTATCTTCTGTGACACGCAGGCACCTGTTTATTGGAGGGCACAAGTCCATATTAAGAAAGCCTGTTGTTGACGTACAACATTCAGAAGTGATAAAGGTTTTACCTTTAGTTTAATCCTGTTCCATCTATTCTGGAATAATTCTGCCTCCAGGAAAGGGCAAATATGAAATATGAAGTATACTTGACTAACGAAAGTAAAACTGGAAGCTTTGGTCTGAATTGGATATCATAAAAAGTAAAAGGTAGCCCACAAGTTTTGCTATGCTGTGGTGACAGATGGAGAACAAGAGTGTGGTAATTGTTTGCAAGCCTTTCCTGGAAACCACTTAACTATTCCATGATGCAGAAACTCAGTCTAAGGATGATTTAGCAGTAATCAGCATTTTACCTGAAAAATGTTACCAGTGTTCTCTTCTTGGAAGGCTGAAGTGATAGGGAGCACGCTGCCAGCATTTTCTCCGGAGTAGGCAGAGATGTTTTTCAGGCACATAGGCAACCACCAAGCCATTGTAATGTAGGACAGGTTAAACCTGCAGCACAAAATTGGAATCAACATTTGAAGTTTTTACTTCTCTGACATTTTTCCTTTAGATTTTATCATCGCTTGGAAAGGTTCTTACATATGTTTGTATATCTAAATATCTCAAGAGCTTGTAGATTTTTTGGCACTTTTCTGCAGCTGTGAACATCCCATGATTAAGTGGAAAGAAGTTCTTGCCTGCTGTTTGTCGTGTGTAGTGCAGGGTGTAGTGCAGGGTGTCCCTGTGGTAAATTCAGTCCAGCACCTCTCCAAGGACCAGCCACTGTGCCTGGCAATTTAAACAGGGCCAGGGGACATCCCCAGCTGTGGGAACACAGCCTCATTCAGCCACTGGAGTGTTCCTTGGTAGCACCTTTTCCCTTATCCCAACCAGCATGCACCTGAGCAAAGTCTAAGCAGGCTTTGGGAGTTGATGTGGGCCATTAAACCTCAAAGGAGGTTTAGGCGCCATCAGGTGACCTTAACAGGGATCCTGTTGGCTGTCCCATGCCAGCAGTGCCTTGGGGACACCACATTTGCCTCTACTAATGTTACCTGCGAGTAACAGATACAGTTTGCATGCACGCTGAGACATCCCACCCTTAAGCGGAAGGGAGCACCCAGGATTTGTGGATGCTTGTGTTTGAAAGGAACAACAAAAGTCAGACGGTCTGCAAGAAGTCACATTAGTAAATGACACTCTTGGCATGGAAACTGGTAGGTTAGTCCCTGACCTACTGTATAAGCACACATCTCTGGGGGTTGGATAAAGGGGCGAGAGGAAAAGGAAAAAAGGAGGAGAGAGAGAAAAAGAGATCACCAGTCCTTGTTCTGGTGTTGGTCCAGCCCATGGGGTGTCCAGGATCATGGGGCATGCTGCCTGGGCTTGATGGGAGTACCTTTTTAGAGATAAGAATTCCCTGCTCTGAAGACAGATTTCTTATTTTCTCTGCAAATTAGTTCTCATGCACAGGTTCTTTCAGACCTTTCTTGAAACGAGTAGGAGGCCTTCAGGGGTCTTGGGTGGTGTTGAATCCCCCTTACACTCCATGCTCCATGCCCACTTCTCAGCCTCATCCCTGTGCTTGCTCTGTGCTGTGTTGTGCTTATCTCCAGGAACTAAAACTAGGGTGTTTGTCCCAGAGAAGTGCTGCCCTACCTCCACATGGCCCTCTTTTCCAGCCACACTTTGTTCTTTCCCACAGCATTTCCTATTGCTATTTCCAACAATCCTTGTTTGGCTCCACAGCCATCTGGCTCTCAGTGTTTGAGATAAACGCATTAGCCCCTCACCTTCTGGGATTCTACAGCACTGGATGATTAACCTTGCTGGGAAAGGGAAGATTTAATCCCAGTTAAATCACCACACTAACAAGGTTGCAGCATCTCTATTACCTGCAGTGCCCTGGGCGTCTCTAAATGTCCCATGGCAGGCACAGTCTAGATGCAGGTTGTTTCCGCCTGTCAGTGGGCAGGAAGGCTTTGCATCCAGCAGTCTCCCTCATGACTTGTGCCACATGCCAAGGTAACATTTTTTAGCATTCCGTCCATGGACAAACAGAACTTTACAGTACTGAATGTGTGTATGATATGATTGACTGGAGTTCTTTGAGAACATTTGCATGAATGAAGGGAGCAAACCTTTCCCCTGTCCCGTAAGCTGTGTCACCCCTGGGCTCCAGTGACACTTGCCAGCTTTCTCTGCTCACAGACAGAGTGCACCAGGCTTTCTCCAGGGCTTAGACTTTCTCCTACACTGTAGACAGGCCAGCAAATTGGCCCCGAGACATGTCTCTTGGCTTTCAGCCCTTTCCAGCTTAGGAGAAACTAACAGATGTTCTGCTCTGAGTTCATTACAGGTTTCCAGGCAGGGGAAATTAGCAAAGTCTCTTTAGCATCTGCCTTTTCCAGCAGAGGAGGGGTCACATGCAGAGAAGCTCCCCAGTCCTGCCTATCTGATCTTATTTGGGCACAGATCCCTTTAAGTTCACCACCTAAACTGTCCCCTTCCTTTGCCACTATGACAGCCCCAGCTGGCCCTCCGAGGCTTGTGTACCTTTTCTCTCTAGGGAAAAATGAACTGGCTGTGCTCAAGAAATGTTGCTTCAGAGAACTTGTAATTGGTTTAGATGAGGAGTCAGAAAAAAGAAAAAAAAACCCCAACCATCTGAAGTCTTCACAGGATCACAAGATGGGTCAGTTTGGAAGGGACCACAATGGTGTCATCTGGTGCCATCTCCCTGCTCCAGCAGGGCCATCCCAGAGCACACGGCACAGGATTGTGTCCACATGGGTCTGGAATATCCCCAATGAGGAGACTCCACACCGTCCCTGGACAATCTGTTCAGGGCTGGGCACTGTCCAGGACAGAAGTTCTGCCTCATGTCCAGGTGGAACTCCCTGGGCTCAGCTCCTGCCCGTTCCTCTGGTGCCATTGCTGGGCCCCTGGAGCAGAGCCCGGGCCCTGCTCAGAGCCCTCCCTGCAGCCAGGGACACCCAGGGCTGAGGGCCCCTCTCAGCTGGGGCTCCTCTGGAGGCTGAGCAGCCCCAGCTCCCTCAGCCTTTCCTGGGCAGGGAGATGCTCCAGCTCCTTCATCTCTGCAGCCTCTGCTGGCCCTGCTCCAGGAGCTCCAAGTCCCTCCTGTCCTGATGATCCCAGGGCTGGACACAGCACTCCTGATGTGCCTCCCAGGGCCGGGCAGAGGGGCAGGATCACTCCCTGACCTGCTGGCACTGCTCTTCCCAAAGCACCCTAGGATTCCACTGGTCTTCGTGTCCCCAAGGGCACTGCTGGCTCTTGGTTCTGTCAATCAGTTGCCATGGTTATTTACTTTTCTTTAAGCCTCAGGTTCTACAGCCCAGGAATTACATGAGCAACTTGGTTCTTGCTTTAATGTAAATTATAATAACAGCTGCAGATAAAGGCATGGAATTACTGATTCTAGCAGGTAAAACAAGATAGGCTAAAAAACTCCAATAGAAACAGATGCATGGATGTGCAGTGAGGGAGGATAACAGCTGGCTGGGCCACACGTAGGTGTGATGTCCTCACACCAGGTCATCTGAGGAGGAGCAACCTCAGCATCAATTCATGTGACAAGGGCCCATGCCAGACCCAGTCAGATAAGGAGGAAAAGAAACATCATCCCTTCTGCCAGGCCTTGCACTGAAGGTCAGCCCACCCAGTTACACAAAAGTCTCTTCTTCCTCCTCCTCTTTCTTGGCTGTGCCTCCTCATCTGGCTCCTGTGCGGGCAGAGTGGTAATCCTGGGGTTTGAGCTGGAGACTTATAAGCACTAAGAGAGGCAGCTGGAGGCAGGGAAGGGCAGCTTAATCACAGATCTCTCCTTCAGCAAAGTACCATCACAAACTAAATTTTGCTGGTGATGTTTTAGAGCTTGTTGGTTTTATGTAAGTGTCGACATGGGGAGCAAACCTTTCATCAGTGATCAACCATTTTTTCGTGTTCAATGGACCTATAACACTGTTAAACCCATCACAGCAGGGCGTTAGCAAAAGTACATTCTGTAATGTGAGACAATGCCTTTGCAGTTCTTGCTTATTTCTAGTAAATTCAATATTAGCAATGAAATCTATAAAAAACTTGCTGTCTGTTTCTTTCACCAGCAGAATATTGCTGTGAATCAGGACAATACTATTACCGTGTCTAATAGTGGAGTGGTGAGTTATAGGACACTCTTACCTGGGCTGTGAAAGGGTTAATTCACATGGGAGGAGCTCTGATCCAAGAAGGATATCAATTTTCTGAAGAAGTTGGTGTTATTGAGCCTCAAACAGTTGGAGCTTGGTGCAGGAGTTATCAAGGGACGTCTCTAGGTCCTGTAAAATACGTTGGGGTGGACAAGATAATCACAACAAAGGCAGGGGTTGATGAAGTATTGGAGCTTACTCTGGCTTTATGTTGATTATAAATTCTTCAGTGCTAAGCTACTGGCTGTATTACAATAGATGCTGTGATCCTGTAACTGTTTGCACTGGGGAGAGCCAGACAGCACCACATCCTCCTCTGCTCTGGAGCTGGGATGCACCTGCCACAATAATATGAAGCAGAGGCAAATACACTGCAAACACAAATGGGACATGTTTGCATGACATTGGCTAATTGCCTAAACTGGAATACATGTTTGCATGACATTGGCTAATTGCCTAAACTCCTGCTGCAGTCAGTGGAGACAGAGATAATTCACCCTTTCCTCTGACCCATTGCAGACACCTGCTACAGGATGAGGTGATCTTCAGTCACTAAAGAGAGATCTTTCCCTTTCAATGCCACAAAGAGATAGGGGAACAACTGACTTGAAGCCCCAGCTCTATTGATAGCAATGAATGTTTTTTTCCTTGGTGTTCATCAGTAAAAGTGAGAGCAGAATTAAATCCTACTTGATGAAGGATAGGGTGGTTTTGTCTACCTGGAATTCTCTTTGGCCATATTAAGAACGGGCCACTACTGAATGAATCCACAGAGTTAGGAAACTTTGGAAGTATCCAGGCATATAATAAATAATAACTGAAAGTCTTTGTGGCAAATGGAAAAAGAATCCAACAAATGGTAATTACCGAATTATATCATGGTTGAAACAAAGAAAAGGTTAAACCCTCCCATTTAAAATTCAATCAAATGCCTTGTAATATGACACAGATAAATACTTCACAATTATGGGATGCAATATTAGTGCCCGTAGGCAAATACAGAACAATATATTTCTAATGGCAGACACTTGAGAGACTCTTTATTTAAATTGCATGAAGATTTATAATGTACTAATCTCATTATGAACCCTACATAGGAAACATGGGATGCAGAACTTATGATAAAATTGGACCTTAAAAGATTATCACATTCATAAGGCTCTTCTCCTAAATAAAGCAAGACACTTTATATATTGCAACACTTGGCTTCAGAAAGTAATGCTGTTATAAAACATTAACGCTGTTAGACTTGTTTAACAAGCGATTTGTCTTCCAGGTTTTCTTTTTCAATTTAAAATCATCATTAACACCTGTCAGGTCCATACAAACATGTTCACCTTTCAAATCATGTGACCTGGTTTTATTATGGCTTATGTGCATTCTGAATTTGTGTCTCTGAGGGTGGTAAATTAAGTGACAAAATAAACCTTTTCTCCTGCTCTATGACAATATCTACTTCCCGTGCTGTATTTTTCATCTGTGCATGCTCAGCTGCTTTACCACTACTCTAATTTTGTTTGGTGAGAAAGCTGTAACACAGAAGGGAACTCACAGGCGCAAATTCTCCCACCAAGGCACTAAACCCCAGGTTTTTGTGTTCTCTGGACTCTGGAGGTAAGGACGGAATTGTTGTATCACTGCTGATGCCACTTGTGACAGTTGTAGGTCAGGCACTCTGGGGTTGGCCAATGCCTCCAGGCACACTGGGCAAAGTGGCAGCTTTGATTTAAAATCATGCGCCTGTTTGAAAGGACCGAGGAGCTGTTGCTCTCTCTTTTATCAGCTGCCCATTGTCACTTGAAGGACAATTGCCCAGCTGGGCACTTCACCCAGTGTGGCTTGCTGCATCCAAGTAATAGTGGTATTTTTATAGAATTGTCGGACACGTGGCTCTGTCTGTCTTCATCACCCCACATCAGCACACTTCTGTGAGTCCGTGATTGACTCTGATTGGGAAAAGAGGTGAAAAATCTCATAAGAAACAGTTTCTGATTTTTATTTCCATTTGGACTGAAGCTTTTCTTGCTTGCTTGAGCACACATACATAGCCAGGAAAATAAATTTTCTTAAGCAAACTGCAGAAAGTCTTGTCACTCATCAAGCATTCATGGCACTGACCTCTAGAGTTTTAGGTGATTTGAGTTGTCTTACACAAACTAGGAAGAAACTTTTCAATCAGCTTCTTTTTTTTTCTTTGTAAAATAATGTGGCATTTGGCATCAAACAAGGCATTTTAAACAGAGACAGCTGGTGGCAAGTGTTTTCAGGGAGAAAGCCTGAACTTGTGATTTTCCTCACTTTCCCTCATTACAGATTTGATATCTGTAAACTGTAACACTTTTTGGGTTTTTTTCCCCGTCCTTTTCTCCATGTTGAGTTGGTCAGACTTGCTGGCTAGTGGTCAGCTAGAAGGGTTTGGGGCTTAATAAACAATATAGAGGCCAGGCTGTTCAACTGGGATCTCTGGAGACAGAAGCATTGGAGAGACTAGACAGGGGAAAAAAACCCCACACAACTATGTTATTTCTGTTGCAAAGATATTTCGAGGTTTTCCAGCTTGTAAGAAGGTTTGAGAAGGGACTCTCTATGCTTTGGAAGATTTATCTGTGGGAAGATGTACCAAGGCGGGACATCTAGAACATGCTCTCTTCACCTCTGCTCTCTCTGCAGGTTTTAATGGCAGACACATCTTCCTGTGAAGCACAAGGGTGAGTCATTCAGCCTTACCCACTCTGCTAGTGAGAGATTTAGAATCACAAAGTAAGAGAATCCAGTCCCTTATCTTGGTTACAAATAGGTGTTAGGGTTTCTGTCAAATAAAACAAATGAAAAAGAGCTTCAATCCCCCAAAAGGAACACACATCATCTGAGAAAATAAGCTGTGCTTGGGAAATCTTTTACTGATGAACTTCATTTTCAGTACTGGATGATTAAGTTGGGGAGGGAATTGTGTGGGGATTTTTGTTGGGTTTGGTTTGAGTTATTATCATTACTATTATTATTATTATCATCATCATGTCATCGACATCAGAAAATGGTTTAAGCAGCAGTACCCCCAAAGTCAAACCTTGGCATCAAGAAACAACAGATGTACTCACACAAATACTGTCACCTGAAGACACACATTTCCTGTCCAGAGAGGAACCAAAGGTAAAGTACAGCCTTGGTACAAAGTTCCTTTGACGTTGAAATTCATTCCTTTCCACAGCCTGTGACATGCCAGTTTTGGTCATTGAAGAGTGTGATGCATGATGCTACAGTTTGCTGTGGCTTCCTCTTCATCTGGGCAGATAGCCAGCATCTCTCTTGTGAATGGAGGTTAAAAAAGGAAAAATGAGTCCTTATGTGTCAGGAGCTGCTGGTTTTAATTTTGGGAAGCTTATTTTTAATAGCAAAATGGTGGGCATAGTAGAGGTGTTTTTTCCTGTTAGTTTTTTGTTCTTTAAATAAGTGAGCACTTGGTTAGGGACAGGAGGGTAGATGAGCGGAAAGAAGGGGCAGCTTGTTTTTGAGAAGTGTTAGAAATGCTACTGGACTTGTTTCTTCAAAGGGTAGCTTTGGGAACTTACGTTCCCACAGTCCTTAGAGATAGAATAGAACAGAGTAGACTATTTCAGTTGGAAGGGACCTGCAATTGCCTGGAGTGAGCTGGAGCAGTGGAGGACGAGCACATCTGGAAGTGTTTGACCTTTGCATCCTTCACCCAAATGAGATCTCTTTACAAAAACAAGCAGCCCAAACAGGTATTGTGTAGATCTGCATCGCAAAGTGCAAATCACTGTCTCACTTTACCTGGTGCGCTGAAAGGCAGCATTTATCTCCCAGAAGTGTGTGAGGCAGTTGATGGAGCTCAGGGCACTCCTGCAGACGGAGGACGGCGCTATTGACAGTGGCCAGAGGGTGGTAGCACTGCACAGCTCCTACTACTGTGTCCTCCTCAAACTACGGTAAAATACAGCTGCATTTCTTCATTTCTTGTGAGGAAAAAGAGGAAAAAGAAGAAAAAGAGGTGAGGAAAGGTGAAAACTTTTAACTGAAGCGGAACCTTTACAAACACATCTCACTTTCCTAGGCCCTAGAAACATTATGCTACCTCAAACTAGCGCTGGTGGCAATTTTCTGAGCTTCTACTTTTTCAGAGAATCCACCTTTTGATGTGGCAGCCACAGGCTGTCAGGCATATAGTTTCTCTGCTGTGGCACATAACTACCACAAACAAATGACCCCACCAGGACAGTGGTCATCTGCAGCATCCAGGCAATTGCAGGTCTTTTCCAACTGAGATATTCTATTCTATTCTGTTTTCTTCCATCTCTAAGAACTTTGGGAATGTAACAATATTTAGTGTTGTGAAAGTCTTCTGGTATACACATCTCTCAATTTTTGTAATTGTAGATACAAATCGTTACCTTAGTTTTTCTGAAAGTTGGAAAACCGAGGAAATTAATTGTTGAAGGGCACAAACCACACTAATGCTAGCACCAGAACGATTGTGTGCATATAGTGGTGTCTCTGCCTGTTAGTATTACCTAGCTTGTAGTTTAAAGCATAGAGGCTCCAAAGTTCACAGCTTCCAAATGCCATTTTACTTGACATTATGTATTCTAGAGCTATAAAAAATAAACTTGGGCTGCTGACATCAGTCATCTCTTCTTTTTCTCTCCTGTGCCACTGAGAACTGTGTGCCTCTGTCTGTTTTACTCCCATTTCAAGTTGCATTTATCCTAATAGTTTAAACCAGACTAATGCGTTGGCCTGGCTGTATGACCACAGGCATGTGGCTTCACTGAGCCTCAGTTCTCCCATGGGTGCAACAAAGGTAATGATGCTCTGTGGAGGGCTCTGAGATCCCCAGCTACTGTGGAAGAGACAACAGTGTGATTATAATTGCCCAAGCACTGTAAGACCCTATATTTGGGGGTCTCTCTTTTGGTGTAATTTTTTTGTCTGTCTCCTGACACTTTCAAGCACTGCTGTTCTCACTCTTGCTGTGTTTTTTTCTCCCTCCCCACTGCTGCTCTTTCCTCTATTGCTGCTACCTCTCTCCTGTCCCATAGGTCTCTCTCAAGAGAATCTGCTTTGTCTATTGACCCATTTTCTTCCCGTCATTGGGTTCTGATTTGTCACTGCCTTTTCTTTCATAACCATTTGTATCAACAGTTCCTTCACCACCATCCCTTTTCCTGCCCCCCTCCTCCAAAATTTTCCTGCAGCCCTGACACTTTCTCTAGAAACATCCTCAGGCTATTTCTAACCTTCCTTCTCTCATCAAAGCACTTGAAAAATCAGCTCACTTTCTTCTCTTGGCAGGGAGGCTGCTGTAGTTCATGGGCCAGACTGGGTTCTGCACAGCACTTGCCTTCTCTCCTCTCCTAGCTTTAAAATAGGAGCAGTACTCGTGTGCTTACCTCACATGGATGTTGTAAAAACTTAATAACCACTTGTAAGATAATATCTAAGAGTGAAATGTGTCTTTATCTCTTGCAGTGGTAGTTGTGATCACTGCAATCTGCACTTAGTTCAGGCCCTGACACATGGAAGTGTCTTCCACAGGCAGCCAAAGCCTTCCTTTCTTCTGATCACAAAGGTCCCTGTGCCATAGTCCTCTGACACAGAGGAGTCTCCCCGGCTGCAGGGATAACAGGCAAGGAGGCGGAATTCCCCTCCAGTCAAGGTCACCTATCCAGCCACTATCTGATCACTCTCTCCCTCTCTCTGCCCCCTGAAATTGCTGGCAAGGCCTCTCCCGAACAAAAATCCTGGTCCTCATCTCAACTGCGTTTCCCATCCTCACCATTTGCTTTGCTCTTTCCTTTCTCTACAGTTGACAGGACTTGTTCAAGCTGCCCTCCCTGCTGCTCCTTGCTGGGTGCCCTCTCAGCCTGCCTTGATGGGTACAACCCGAGATGGAGCCTTCGCCTTCCTGGGCAGCAGCTGCAGGGACAGCTCTGGTGAGCTGGTGTCCACCCTCAAGGCTGGGAAGGGGCAGTGAACCACATACTGGGCGGGCAGCAGTGGTGATCCCACCACTGTCTAAGTGACAAACCAGGTCAGGCCTTGGCACACAGGTCCACCCACCTCAGTGCCTCTTCCCAAGCTAATATTGGGGTCAGCTTAAATTTCCGGTCTTAATTACACCACTCCCTACACGCACCAAAGAAAACCATCAGCAGCCTGGGCTGATTACTAACTCTTTCCTGTGAGAGGGCAATCTGTTTGCTGTGATGGAAGTGGCAGAATGTGCAGTGCCTGCAGAAGCTGCAGTCAACCCTTCTGGGTGGCAGACCCACTTTTGGGAGTGGGAGACAGAAACAGAAATTAAGGCCATTTCAGATCAGGACAGTCCGAACCCAACAGGAACAGAAAAGTTGTTTATCTTTTGTATTCTTCACAAAAGTCTTTTTCTTTGGAGTGTATTTGGCTGTATCTGAGCTCAAGGTATAAAAGGATGTGAGGCTGGAGTAAGACCTGTGAGTGGAAACTGCTGCTCAGCCATGGAGAGGCTACTAACTCTCCATAATGCATGCACTTTAAACTACATCCATAAATGTCAGGCATGATTTAATAGGCTATAAAATCCTACATCATGATGCCACTGGAACTATTGAAAATAAAAGCAGATAAATCACAATTCTGTGCAACAAGCTGTACTCACATTGCTATTTTTTTTCAGCTGCCAGGGTTTCATTGTACCATTTGCTGTGCACACACAACACTCAGCCTTGAGTTTCCATTTCCTTTTCCATTTGCAAGCTTGAGTTTTCACATCAGCCCACTGGCTTTGCAGCTGTGTGGTCACATTCCTGTAAGCCTTGGCCCCAGAGTCTGAAGAACTGCTCAGAAAGGTGCTGAGCTTCCACAGATTCAATTTTTAACCCCCAGCAATACCAGGGGACACAATACCATTTATGAGCAGATTGACTGCTGTTGCTCATATAATATTATTCCTCATATTAGGTTATGAGCATTAAATCTACTAGACAATTTTATCTGGCAGGAAAACAATTTGTGTCACTCTTTTACTGCCAGCAAGATACAGTTACAATGGCATAGATGACAGAGTGTGCACCACAACTTGGAATGGGCACGACAGCTGTAATCCTGTCACCCTGTGGAGAAAATGATGCTGAAAAAGGAGGGAGGGAGTGGTGAGCCTTGGAAAATATTACTAATAGAGAGGACTGGGTTTTTAGAAAAGTTTGCTTCACCTCTGCAGCTGAGGTGACTGAACTGGAGAAGTAAAAATCAACCACAGTACCTGCAAAATGGAAATCAATTAGGACTTATCTGACACAGAATTTGAATTCTTTTTCTATTTTTTCTTTATTTTTATTGAAAATGTTTTACAGTAACAGATTATAGCTTGATGATTTTTCTGCTTTTACCTAGAGTTACATCATGTATGTTATTGCTTCTTAATTTTCTTGGTCTACATCATTTAGTTACATACGAAATAAAAAGGCAGGTGGGAAGGCAAAAAGGGATAGAAAAAAATAACAGAAGAAAGAAGAAGGAATGAAAGAGAAGTACAAAATTTTTCAGCATTTCAAAAATTTGTGGGGGAAGTTTGAAAACACATACTTTACAAGACAAAATCCGGAGACGGTAAGAAAATGCACACACACAATTTAAGGAATTTTCCAAAGTAATTTTTCCCCTCAAAATCTTGTGATTTTGAGGTGAGAGGCAACTAACCCATCATTTTGAATTCAAGAGGTTGTAAATACTGACGTACGCTTCACTGTTCTGGACTGTGAAAGAACGAAACACAAAGGTATAGCTTATGTCTGAAATTGGGAGCTGGGCATCTAGTGCTTTGCAGAATTGTCCTCCAAAACTCCTATTTTTGGTAACCTTTTTTGGTTTCCCTTATTTACGGGTGCTCTGCAGAAATGATGAACCCACGCCCACAGCAATTTCTCTGTAGCATCAAGCACCTCGTTCCCTGCCCTGGCTGTGCCTGTGCCTGACCCTGACCAGCACGTTGGGTGATGCCAGGAAGTTCCTCACATATCTGCAGAGATTTAAATTCCGTTTAAACAACCAGCCCTGCTAAAGTAGGTTGAGTAGGGAGGTTTTGCCCGGTGCAGCCCAGGCTCTTACCCCAGCTCCTCTACAGCTCCCTCCTACTGACCTTCTCCACCCTGTTCCTCCCAGGCTCAGGGCTGCTCTCCCTCCTCCCAAGAGCCTCTGATACAGCCTGCCCAGCCTTGTCCAGCTCCAGCCAAAGGCAGAGGTACCCTGCTTTTACTCCTTGGTCCTTGCATGCCTGGTGGCCCTTCCACACATTTTGCTGGGGCAAGATTTTGTAGTGGCAGGGCAAGGGGCAGCACCTGGCCAAGCCTCTTGTCTCTTTGGAGGTGAGCAAGAGACGCTGCCAGCATGAGCTGAGGGGAGAAGCTGCATCTGTGCCTTTGAGGGACCACAAGATTCCAGTTTAAGGTACCCCTGTCAGTCTCCATCTGCTTGCACCACAGTCAGGAGAACTGAGCTGGCTTTACACACACGGACACGCATGCACGAACAGACACGTTACGTATTCCTGTGCCTTTTCACAGTACTAAAGGCAGCTGCTGGCACAGTCAAAGGACCTGCACAGCACAGCAGTGTGGGATGGGGTACTTTTACATCTTTTACACTCTTAGCCCTGGAAGTTTTGCTTTGTGGCACCACACTGCAACCAAAACATGAGGAGAGGTAGAAAAGGACTTGCCTGTAACCACCTTGTGGTGCCATGGGACTGTTCCACAGTTGGCATGAGAGGGGCCCATGGTCCCAAGCAGTTTGGATTAACCTGACAGTCAGGTTTTGCTTTTGCCAGGTTGGTGTCATTGCAGTCAGTGCTCCAGGAGTTCTGTCAGGGCCACTCACTGCCTCATTTTCACATGCTACAACTTGAGCATATGTGCCAGGAGTAGCACTGTCAGCACGTGTCTGAGCAGTGACTTATGCAATGGAGTCCGCTTCTCAAACATGACTATAAACTTGTCTCTCAGAAAATGCTGTGCTGCTTTGAACAACAGTACAATTCTCAATTTCCCTTCCCCTTTCTTGAACACAACAGTCACACTTAGAGCAACAGAAAACTTTTTCTCCTATTTACAGAAGCAATACACTAGATGATTCAAGATAATACAGTATGTGACGATGTGTGAGGATGACATGGCTTAGACCATCAAGAATGATGTTCAGCGTTGTTTTCTTTTACATGTATTTGCTGCTGGATTAATAGGTGCCATACTAGGATTTTTGCATTTCTATTGTGGCTCTTGTGGGTTTCTAAAATGGGAAAGCTATGTGATTGCCTAAGAAAACAGTACAAGTATCTTTATATCAAAATGCCTGCAGCTTTGGGGAATGCACAAATATTGCTATTTTGACTTAAAACTAAATCAAATCAAATCAAAACAAACTTTTAATCAAAATCATTATACTGGTGAAAATCCTATTCATAACGCCAGACCATGGAATCTCAAAGAAGATGAGAATCTTAGATGAACTAATTTGCAAGAATGCAAATAAACTGGATATAGCATTTCTCACTCTAACACTGCAGTCTGAATTTCATAACTGTTCCTAAAAAGTCAAGAATTTGAGACTTCTACCACAAGAAACTTGGCTGAATCTTCAAAAAAGGACTTGCCTGATAACATGAAGCGAAAGCTAGTCTTACTGTTAATGATGAGAAGCAGCATCACTGATGCACACTAGGCCCATAAAACACAATTTGCTTTCAGAAACCAACTTGGTAAGAGAAAAAGGAATCATAGCACTAAATGTGCAATGGGGATCACGAATCACTTCTATAGCACCTCTGTGTATCAGCTCTCATGAAATTCCCTTTAGCTCTCAAGACTAAAAAATCAGTTGCATTCTAACATCACCGTGTCCTTGCATGTTCTGTGAATTTACTGTCTCCTACACAGTTCCTTAAGAGCTTGATTCTGTCCCTCAGTCTGGAAGAGTCATCTCTGTTGAGGCTCAGTAATGTCAGCAGACCCATCAAGTCACATTTGAATCTGCTCAAACACTGGAAGACAAAAATAAAACTAGTAATACAAATGAGGCAAACAAGTGAGCACTAAATGAGTCAGTTAAGTTGTGCTGGGGAAAGATAAAGAGAAGGAAAAGATAACAGTGGAGAAACAGTAGAGTTAGTTAATGATACCTGGTCACTGGGAAGTAATGACTGGTTTGAAAAGAAAAAGAGGAAAGGAAAAACACTGCTATGAACAATTTCTCCTTAATAAAAGTCAACGATTATCTGAGCCAAACATCTGAGGTGATGCTGTATGCTGCTGAAACTGGATAAACACAAAAGAAGGAATGAAAACCGTGGCTGTCAGCTGGATGCAGGTACCCAAGTATCTAACTCCTTTAGGAAAAAGGCTTCAACATCCTTCTGGGACATACGAGAAAGCCCCTAGCCTAGCTGCTGAGCAAGTGCAAGTAGGAGGATGCTGGAGTCCTATGGCTGTGAAAGAGGTCCAGGTGGCACAGAATCAGTGGAAGCTGCTGGGCAGATGCACTGCTGTGGACAGAAAATTACAAATCCCAATGAAAGAGTGGTTTGTCTCCTTTACTTCAGGGTTTGCTCTGTTTTCAGGGATAAACTTTAGACCAGAAAATACAATACAACTACAGTCTAAAGCCAGATTTTTCAGACCACTGTGAGAAGAACATACTTCAGGCTATTGCTTTTCTCATCCTGCTGCTGTCCCCCAACACACCACCCACATTCCCTTTCTGGGAGAGCTCTAAGCAAGGCAGGAGCTTGGCCTCACTTTGCAAGCCATGGTACCTTTTGCCTGACATCTATCCGAACAAAAAGTTAGGGGAATTCTGGCTGGAGTGTTGATGACAGGTGGCTCTGCCAGATCATAAATCCTGCTTTTAACTTATGGGTCCTCCCTGGAGATAAGCTAAGCAGTAGCCTCTAGGTGAGAGGGAAAGAAACTCACTGGGAGCCTGTTCAAGGTTAAATATGAGCTAATGGACTTCCTTTCTGCTCTGTGCAATCTCCACGTGGCACAGATCTAAAGAGGAGCTGACAGCTGGAGAAGCTTCCTCCTCACTTTTTCAGAACTGTCCTGCAACCATGGACCACCCATACCAGGAGATTTGGTAGCATTTTTCTTCTCCTGCCCAGGGCAGCAGGCAGGATCATAAAGTCTGATGTCTTAAGAGACAAAACTAATGAGAGGAACTGCAAGAAATCAGGGCAGAGAAACAAGGGCAGAACCAAGCAGAAAAGCTAACACATGACAAAGGGTTTGGCCCTCCTTGTTCAAAGGGTTCAAAGGTGTTCTCCAGTCACTGTGTGTAGCATCTAGCCAGCACGGTTGAGGCGTAAGTGCTTGTGTTGGCAAGGGCACACCACAGGGTGGGGTGGGGTGTGTTTTGTCCAGCCACATTTCCTTCCCAGCTTTCTTACAGCAGCTTCAGTGGGATTGACTTGTGGCTGAAGAGGTGCTGCAATCATGCCTGTGGCCTTCTCTACACGTTCACCATTTCCTTCCCTACCTTTTCTAGTTTCCATCCATTGCACTCACATTTAGTGGAGTAGTGGAAAAAACAAACAGAAGGAGCTGGTAGAGAATAGCTCTAAAACAAGTGGTGGTCTTAGACTGATACTTGTAACCATCCACACTGGTTGAGAGGTTTCAGGAGATGGATCAAGGCCTGTATTTGTAAAGGCCATTAATCAAAGTGTAAGGAACAGCAGCTATCAGTGATCCCAGAAGGAACAGATGTTGAAACTCCGGGCAGAAAAATGAAACTTGGGACACACAGCTTCACCAGAATGTCTGCAGAGAAAAACAGATTGCAACAGCACTGCAAGAGGGAATGCTGAGGACACACAGGACCAGATCTGATTCAGAGCCATGTCAGGTGACAGACTTTGTACAAGCCTTTGAGGCAGCTTGAAGACAAATGATGGGGTTTTGGCTGCATTCACAAAGGATCGGGTGCTAATTGTGGGTATATATGGGATGAGGAAGTTGAATGGGTATGAAAGAAGACCAATGACAGCGATAAAGTGGCTGCAGGGACTGATTAATGAACGGAGATAAAAAGAAAGGATGGTAATGGCTAGGAAAATCAGTGATACCTGTGTGTAAGACACAGCCAGAGACAAGAAAAACTGTTTAGGGGAGTACACAACGTGCTTGTAACCAGGAGTAATTGGGTGAAACAAACTAAAATATAGGCCAAATACCTTCCTGACCATGGGACTTTCTGGACTGTGAAAGAGACTCCAAAAGAAAGAGGTGTAAGCCCCATTACCTGAGGCATTTAAAACAAAAGAGAAATCATACAAGTGCTGTAAATCCTCTACCATCAGGGGCCTAGGTGACCTAACAAATCTTTTCCACCTCAAATTTCTATATTCAAGATAAGGAATCTCAAAAACCTCCAACTTGCCATGAGACAGAGAATAATAACTGAGCTCTTGGGGAATGCCAGTGGTAATCATGTAGGTAAAAAGGCAACATGTCGTGGTGATGAAGCAGAGAGGGTAAAAGGGGAAAGAGAGGCAATGCCCTGTACTTGGCACTGGTGAGGCCACACCTCAACTGCTCACTTAAAAAAGGGACCCCTCACTTTAAAAAGGACATTGAGGTGCTGGGGTGTGTCCAGAGAAGGGCAACAAAGCTTGTGAAGGGTCTAGAAAACTTGTTTTATGGGGAATGGCTGAGGGAGCTGGGGTTGTTTAGTCTTGAGGAGGCTCTGAGCAGACCTCATTGCTCTCTAGAACTCCCATACCGAGGGTGCAGGGAGCAGGGGGCCAGTCTCTTCTACCATGCCTGCAGTGAGAAAATGATAGGAAATGGCTTTAAGCTGAGACAGGGAATTTTAAAATTGTATATTAGAAAAAAAATCACTGTATGGGATGGTCAGGCATTGGAAGAGGCTGCACAGAGAGGTGGTGGAGTCACCATCCCTGGAGGTCTTAAGAGGCATCTGGATCTGATGCTGAGTTATATAATTTAGTGTTTAGGGGGTACAGAAGTGCTGGGTTGATGGTTGGACTGGATGATCTTGAAAGACTCTTCCAACTTTGATGACTCCATGACTCTGAATAGCAACAACTCTACTCCAGCAGTTCAGCTGTGTTGAGGGAAGACAGTAAATATGAATCCTTCATTGTTGAGTTGGTTCTATATTAGAAAAGGGTAATTGGCTGCTAGGCTGGGAGGGAATAGTACCTTTCCTCCCTTTCCCTCATTTAGTTTAAGGCCAAAATGAAGCTGTAAGAGGCTGCAAAAAGTCGGTTTGCAAAATGGACCAAAGCGTGCCAGAGCAGTCTGGCCTCTTGGCCATGCAGGTGAAGCAGCGCTGCATTCGCTGGCAGCACACCATGCTTAAGGCAGGCACCATGAAATGTGAGCTAAGCCACCACGGGTGGATTGCCTCTCGTTTGCCACTTTTGGTAGCACCAAATCACTTATAGGAGCCTACTCTATCCCAGTGCACAGCATCCTTCCAGCAGACTCCAGAGGCAGCTCTGCCTTGCAGTGCCAGGGCTACAAAGCAGTGCTCTGCTTCCAGGCACCTTCAGGCCTTGCAATAAAGTGGGCGCATCTAAAAATCAGTCAAGACGCCAAAGACTGCCCGTAAAATTAGAGAGGTTTGGACGAAGAGATGGCCAAGGTATTTTGCACTTGCCCCCTGCTCTTTCCAGTCCCATCATGAGGGCTGGGGCTGTATTGTCAGAAGCTAGACGGAAACCAGTGCTGACACCATCGAGCATGGAAATCATACACGCTCGAACGTGACCCACCCGCTGCGGGTGATACAAACACATCCCTGAAACCCTGTGCTGGAGCGGCCGCGCCGGCACCGGGCCGGGCTCCGAGCGCGGGCACCGGGCCGGGCTCCGAGCGCGGGCACCGGGCCGGGCTCCGAG
>VZRN01001126.1:906879-934215 GCA_013397935.1 Dasyornis broadbenti
TTTTTCTGAAATGAATATACCTTGAGAATATCGCTGTGGCATCATATGGAGATTCAAAATTCATCAGGCAAATGGAAGGCTCCCGAAGGGCACAGTTTAATTTGTTTATTTTATTTTTTATAAATACGACACTTACAGTTGTTTAGTCTGACTTACCATGCGACCATACAAACAATTGTGCTGGCACAAGTGTGGAGTTGTGTAGGAACTAAAACTGGGGATGTGGGGATGGATCAGCTGCTTCAGGTCTCGCAGACCAGGACTTCTCTGAGGCCAGGGTCCCTTGTGTGCACTTGGCTGATGCTTGAGCTGAGAGTGCTTTCTGTGGGCAGCACTGAAGGCACAGAGCCTCACTTCGAGTCAGGTTTCACAACTGGTTTCAGTGCGGATATTATGTAGGTGCACACTGGTGGGTATGATTGTTCTCTCCTGTGTTGAGCTTGATGGGGTGACTCCAGGAGTCAGCACAGGATCCTGCAGCTGAAGGACTTCACAGTTTGTTCATTTTGGATTGGAGGATGTACTTTGTAATCATTAAAAAAACAGGCAGAGGGGGAAAAAAAAAAGCTGAAGGGCAAAGAATCAATGTAATGTTTTGAGTTTTCAATCTTAACTGGCTTCTCCAGATTTACTTAATTTTTGGATGGTGGGTTATGTCTCCTAGTACTTCATTCATGCTGTTTCTGCAAAGAGCCCTCTTGTGCTGAAGGCTTCCCATGCCAAAGGACTGTTCAACACCACACAGCCAGAATCTTGTTACCCTCAGCCAAGGCTGAGTATCTGTAAGTGCAGAGCATGTTCTTGATGTTTACTTGTGTACTAGGAGGAAGATCCTTCTTCTGTTAGTGTCAATGACGAAACTGTCATTAAGTTCAGTAGTGTAGGATTGAATGGTAGAAGAGCAGTGTTTGGAAGTACATACTGTTTAACACCTGATTAATCACTTAACTTCTTGGCATCAGGTAAATTGAATCCCTCTGAAGCAAAATTTTACTAGCGCTGCCCCAATTAAACATTGGCCATTAGCATTCACTGTGTCATTACAGGTGAAGTCAGTTTCCTGGGAGGCAACCCATTAAAACAGCATCTTGAATCTGAAATGCCCCAATGAAATAGAGGATACTTTAATGATAATTTGTATGAATATTGCAGTATGCATCCCAAAGTGCCTTTTGGAGGGAGGCGACTGAACGGTGCTCTGCTGATAGGAATGATGGTAAGAGCGAGATGAAGTCTTGTACAGTGACACAGGAGCAGTCTTCCTGCCTTTTTGAAAAGTTATCTGGGTCCTTGAATGCGTGTGTTCTGAATTCTTCTGACAAAACCTTTCCTAAGAACCTGCTTACTGCAGGAAAGGGAGAGAGGTAAGGAAACCTGTGTTTTTGGCCAGTAATATAGTTTTGACCTACAGTATAAAAACTGGCTAATTTGTTTTTGGTTTTTTTTTTTTTTTGTGTGTGTTTCTTTTGGAGTTCTTTTAGTTTATTGCCTTTAGCTGGGCATCCCCAGAGCACCAGCAACTCAAAAGCCAGTGCTTCTGAAAATGATCACCTTGGCCTGTGCTTTCCCTATCTGTGAAACAAGCATAAAATAATAATGAGCTTACCTATGCAGGACAGTAGCAGGGCTAAGTATTTTTAATGCAGCATGGAAACAAACCGTGTTTATTACAGAAATCGGGGACAATGATCTGATTTGTACCTAGCTTTTTAGTTCACATGGTGTTTTGGGGGCAGGGGAGTGGTGGTAGTGATTGCTTGGCTGTTGGCTTTTTTGGCATGGGCCAGCTACCTCTGCTGAGCAGTCAGAGAGAGCAAGATCTTACAGCTTCAGTGTGTCCTGGTGTCTGGATCAGCCACACGTGGGCAGGGTGGTGTTTCTGTGCCCGCAGCCTACATGGAAGGCGGCTTTGGGAGAGGCTGGCACGTGTTGCTGCCATAGCTGTTTCGCCACAATCCTGTTCCTGGCCCAGGGCAGGAGCGCCTGGGAGGGATGGCAGCCAGATGTGACTGCCAGAGCTATCCCCACCACCTTCCCCTGACCACCACCACCCTGCCCAGGGCTCCCTGAAGCTGGATGCAGAGCAGGCTGCATACGCAGTTGTTCCAGGTGTTACTTTTTCCCTGGCAAGGGAGGACCCCCTGGTGAAGGGAGTGGATGGTGATGAACTGCTAATATTGCCACAACAATTAATTTTTAGGTTGCAATGTGTCCCTGCACCTCCCAAGGGAAAGAGGCTGTGTAGAGCTGCCCATGGGTGGGATGTTCCTCTAGGCAATCATGAAGCAGCCAAAATAAGCCCAGGTATGTGCTCAGGATCAGCCTGAGCAAAGAGACCAGACAGGCCACCAAAGTTTCTGTGCTTTTAACAGTGGAGTTGTGGCAATTAATTCCTGCTAGTGTGGGTTATTTTTTTAGCTCTACAACCCATGCCGAATTTAGACCATACTGGTTCTGATGTTGCTGAGTTGTCTCCAGGCAGTGTTTTGTTGAAGCACAGAGGAGCTTCATCTACACTCTTCATCTACTTCTTTAGTAACACGTGGGACTCGCGCCTAGATTATAGTGACCACTTTTCTTTTTTTTTTTCTTTAAAGATGCCACTGCTAGCAGGAAAATAAATGGAGAAAACTCCAGCCATTATGGAATTATGGAATGTCCTGGAGCAGCGGTAAATGGAGGATTTTGAAAAGGGTTAAGCTTTTCACTGATAGATAGTATCATGTTCTGTAATGCTACGGAACTCCAAAGTGAACTGGGTATAGCAATTAAGGAAAGCTATAAATGATTCTTCATCTAAATGATTTTTCCAAAGGTTATTCCTTATTAAGCCACGTGCAGTGCCTTTGCTTCCGTGTTGTTCTTGTATAGTTTGCAAAGACTGTCTGGAGAGTTAAGACAGCCTGGAGGGAAAAAGGGTGTGAAAGAGATTTGCACCACAGTGTGTATGTTGGTATTTTATGGAATGTATGCACACAGAAATAAATAGTATTGTAAATAATTTTAAAGATGTGTATAATGCCGAGAGTAGCATTGAGTGTAACTGCAAGAGCTGTGTTAGTACAACTCCACAAAAATACTGTGAATGTGACAGCTGGATTTCACATATTTAGCTATTAATAGCTGCCCAATATTAAATCCAGAATTTGGATGTTTAATTTTAAAGTAAAATTAAATGTGATTATAAATAGGAACAACGAGGGATTTCTTGGTTTGGTTTTTTTTTTTTTGCTTGTGTGTCTGCTTTTGTTTTGGGCTTTTCTAGCTAGCTCAAGTAGGGTCTGATCAAGAAATTGTAAATTATTTTTCCAAAATTAGTTTTGGGAGTTAAATCTGGAGAAAAGCAACTGGCATTCAGTAAGGGGTATCCTTAAAATTGATGAAATGCAGCAGAGAGTGAGATTCTTTATATGGTTTGAATTTCAACTGAATATAGCTGAAGAGATTTTTTTTTTTTTCATTATGTCTTCAGTGGGATCCTCCAAAACATCTGTTTATAGAAACTAGGAGTGTTTTCTACATGATTTGGGATTCTGTGGAAATAGATGAGCTTGGAGTTCAACCAGGTAAATGAAAATGTCTAATAACAGTGCCAGAGATAGCAGTACTAGAACTCGGAGATGGATTTATTATCCAGATAGTAGGGGCACAACAAGGCTTTCTGTAGCTGCAAACCACATTTCCCTTGTATCTTCCTCCTTTTTTTCTTACAAAGGATTTCACATAAATGTAGTTTCCATCATCGATGGAGCCCTGTGAAGCTCTGCTGATGCTCTTGGAGGTCAAATGCAGTGAGCCCAGCATTTAAAACAATACTGGGGAGCTCTTTCCTTATGTTCTAGGAGGTCTTTGTTGTGATTTCCCCTCTCCATGACAGAACTAATCCTTTTTTTCTCCTGATTGATTAGTACTGGAGATTGTTGTTTTACCCTCTTGAATAGGTTGTTCTCATCTTCCTACCTTCCTTGTGCTTTAAAACACGAGCAAAGCCAAGCATTCTCTGACCTGGCTAAAGCAGAGCTTTGAGCAGGTAGGGTGTGAAGAACTTCAGATTCTGGGCCGAGGCTTTTGTTTCCACTTTTCACTGGAGGCTACTGGAAAAAGCATTCCTTGGTAGATGGATCCTGCCTGTCACATCTCTGAGAAGCTGCTTGGATGTTTCCAGTGGGCACCACTGTACAAGACTGGCTGCAACTGAAAGCCTGCAGAGCAAAGGAGACAGTGCTAGCTGGCCATTGTCACCTGTGCCACTGCCCTTCTCTAGTGGCTCTGGTCCCAGCAGTGGCACTCCAGCTCCAGAGGAGCAGCTCCCTGCAGTTCAGAGCACCACTACTGGGTTGTGTGGCCTGGTGGAGGCACATGTAGGTGTTGGATGCCCTGCTGGCAGGATGGCAATGCCATGCTGGATGCACACCTGAGTGACAGACCTGCCATCTCCCTGGGGGCGAGGAAATGAAGGGCTGGACTGCTTCCACAGAGGGATGAGGATGCACTCACTACTGCCAGGGGTCCCACCAAGTTGCAGGAACAGGGCTGCTGATGGGTATAAAAGACACTTCTGAGTTGGCACACTGAGTGGTTGTGTCACTGTCCTACCGCTTGAGCAAATGTGCTCTCTGGAAGAGGAGTCAGGGAAGACTGTGGGAGCAGCTTCTGGGAGAAGGTTGTGGGATGTAAAACATTTCATGGCGTGTGGCTTGAGATGTGTGTCACACATTGTAAACACTGGGCTCAAATACACTAGAGATCGTGTCCCAGCAAACTACCTCACAGCAGCTGAGTCATCAGAGCCATCCATGACTGACCGTCTGCTGGCTTCTATTACCTCCCAATAGGGACAAATTACAACCTCAGAGTAAGAAGAGAGTGAATTAATAGTGTATGCAGAGCCAATTAGCACAGCCAAGTGAACCACGTTGACAGGCAGTGGCTGCAGGCTTGGAGAAGTGGGCAGAAAGTGCAGGGGCTGGGGTTTTTATTTTCTTGGTAGTTTTGGTAGTGGGGCACTTCCAAAACTTTTCTGCTTAACAGAAACAGCGAAGTCTCTTTGAGCTGTTGAGTACTGTTTGCTGATAGACCTCCCAGAACTGGTCTGGCACCTGGGATCATATTTTAGGAAACAGTTTGGTTAATGAATGAAAGAGAAAGCTGAGCTCAATTTTCAGTCTGGGGTGAAATAGGCAAATAAAACCATAGTGGGAGAGCAACAGGGAGTAAAATAGAAATTATCTGTATATTGCAGTTTGAATCTGCGCTGTATATCAGTTCTGATTACAGCGCGCCTTTCTGACTACAGAAAAAGATACAGAAATGAGCAGTGGAGTTGCCTGGGGAAGCTTCAATAGAAAGAGAGGCTACAGTGCCTAGGACTTTTGGTTTGGAAAGGAGACTGCTGAGGGAGGTATAATAGAAAACTGTAAAATTGCACAGCAGTGTAGTATGGAGAGCAATTCCTGATAGTTCAAAGCTAGAGCAGGCAATGAAATTACTAGCCAGGAAGGTGAAAACAAGTACTTCTTCCATCTGTGGAGTTGTGGAACTCAGTGCTGCAGGGCGGTGTGGAGGCTAAAAGTACAAATGGATTTTAAAAAAGAGGGTAAATTAATATGAAGAAGATATTAAAACTAACAGCCTGTATGGAGGGGGGAACCTCCCTAAAGTTACCCAAGGGAAAGTTTGTCTTTTCTGTGTGCTAAGTCTTTCCCGAAACAGAGACTTCTTTTGGGGATAAGATCACAGGCTTGCTCTAATGGTGTGTAGGCATTCAGATGCTTCCATATAAAATTTTGCACCCTGGAAGGATGGTCTTAAGTGCTCTTCTCTTTCAGATTGTTTTCTAAGTCGTAACTGTAGCAGTCTTGATTTCAAGACTAGTTAGTTGTTATTGGGAAGTGAGCTAAGGAAGAGTGTGTGACTCTTCCAGTGAAATCAAGGTTGCTTGGACCAGCAAGAGATTGGCTTTGCTTCTGTATTTACCTAGATTCAAATGAAAGGGGGAAAACCTTCGGGGAATACAGGAAATTGGAATTACAGGTCAGCATTTGAAAAAAAGAAGTTTTCTGATTTTGGGGAAGAAATTATGTTTGCTCCTAAGAGCCAAATGTGGGTTACCCGTGCTTTTCCAAAGGTCTCCCAGTTCCCATTATCACCCATGTGAAATGCATTCTGAAGCATTAACTCCTTTTCACATGTGTGACAAATGGGGTCCCAACTGGAGCTTGTAGCGATGGGCATCAGAGTTGCTGCTTTCGCTGCCTGGCCAAATGCTGCAAACAGTCACTGAACTGTCTCACTTGCTAAGAAATGCTGTCATTTGTACAGACTTTGCATCACACTTTGACCGTGACTTATTTTTTTAAAAATGGCAAGCAGAAGAATACAAAATCAATTCTGGTATTATTTTGCATGTGTAGTTTTTAGTTCTTTTTCCTAGAGAGAGAGAGAGAGTGATTCACAGGGTTGGATAGCCATTAAAATGTATTGATGTGGAGCTAAAAATGGCTTTTAACCTAAATTTAGTTTTCCTCTCTGCTAATCTATACAATGTCCACAAATATCTATTTAAGTAATTGGATAGTCTCATAAAGATTTAGTTGGGTTTTTATTTTGGCAAATAGCAAATTACTTTATTTCCTGGATGATAGATTTTTTTGGTAATAGTTTTACATGCTGTTTATGATTGGCTTTGCAGTGAAATGTAATTACAAGTGCAGTGTCCTGCATGAGAACGTGAGCATTAAAAGTAGTTCTTAAAAAGAAAAAAAGGTTTATAATTGTACATGAAATGGAAGTATCTGGTACATTTTGAGGTAATACTATGTAATAAATAACAAGCTTTTTTCTTAAGCATGTGAATTTTCATTTTTTAAATCATACTGATTGTTTTCTGTCATGTTGATTTAGTATTAGTAGATTTTGTACCCTCACCTTGAATTTTTGTTGACTGGAGGAAGGAAACAAGCTTTCTGTTCCTGCAGCCCCAAAACATTTTCCAGCTTTGGGTGAGCTAGTCATTGTAATGAACTAATTGACTAATGACTAAACTGAAAGAAGGAAATATTCTCTCCCTGTTACCAGAAGCTGGCTTGGCTCTTTAGTAGGCTCGGGCTCTAGGGGTATAATAATGGGTCCCACTCATTTGAAAGTGCTTTGGCACTAAGTGTTGTACTTGAGATTTATCTTTGAAATTATTTGCTGCTATTGTCATTATAACTGGATCTCAATGTGCTCTAGTTTCATGTTTCTTAGCTTGTTTTAAATGAGAAAAAAACCCCAGACCCCTTAAAATTCCAGTATTTAAAAGAAGTGGCTTAGAAAAATTGTACATGTTGAGACAAAATGTGTTGAATAAAGTGCTAGTCAGAATCGCTTTCTCTCGTCTGCATGTTCCCCTCTGTACTGTGTTTTCATTTAATACTTCAATGGTGAGATCCATCTTCTTCAGCCACAGAGTGCTGCAGCAATGGAAAATCAGCTGATGTGAGAGAGATTCCTCCAGTTTGGTGTGAAGGTTTGGCTTTGCAAACAGAAAGAGGAGCCATCGTAGCTGCAGAGCAGGCCTTTGGTTCCAAATGAACCCAAACCCCTCATGGCAGTAGCATTCCTGGAAAGAAAAGGCTCCAAAGAAACAGGTTTTAGCTTGTGCTCTGTAGTAGAGGTGCGTGTGCTTTCTAAGATACTCAAAAGTCTCCATTAGCTCGATGTTTTAGTGTGTGTGTTGTCACTGCCAGCTCCCTGTGAGCGAGGGAACCAGGATTGCCTGGCTTCACGGAGTCCCTTGGTGCCTGTGGCTGCAGCACAGTCACCCTGTGCTTCACCAGTGCGGTGTCCTCGGGCCCTGTGCCTGCTCCTGCCTGGGTCCTCCCCTTCTCTGGTGGCTTGGCAGGTGATGCTCTGCTCATCCCATCCCTTGTGCCAGCTCTTCCTGCTTGGGGGGAGAACCTCACGGCCCTACTGCATGTCCCCAGGAGGTGAAGGCTTATGTCACTATCACTTCAACAAGTCCAGTTAGAAGGTGAGCTTAAATACTGATGAAAGAGAGGTCTGTTTTCCTTCAGTCTAGACTGGGGTTTCATAATTCCCTGTCTGTTTCCCATCACTGATCCACAGAGCACTCTGTCATATGTAAAATACTTGTTCAGCTCTGTGGGCCTCGGCTTCCTTTTTGTTGAGGAAGATGCAAAAGCCTTTCCCCAAGCAACAACAGAGATTGTCATTTTCTTAGCCTCAATAAAAAGATGAACATAGGTAGACCCAGCTTGTTGGCAGATGGTTAACAGAGCAGTGAGGAAGGTGTGAAAGCCTTGGATTGCAGACATGGAGGTAGCCCCTTCCGTCATTGACTTACAAAGGACACTGAATGCTGGCCTGGAATGAGGTTTAGAGCATGTTTAAATTTAAGCATTATAGTGAGCCTATGCATATTTAAATTTCCGTCTTCTAAAGAGGAAAAAACCAGCAAACTCCAAAATAAATTAGGGGAATTAATTAGTAAAGTTGGTTAGAATGATAGCTTTTGGAGATGGAGGAAGTTTTATTTTTGGGTTCCTTTCTTTATAACACCCGAGAAACAGCCACTTTTGACTGACTGGTCCTCAAAATACTTTTTATCAAATTACTTGCTCAAAAAAAAAAAAAAAAAATTTAAAAAAAAAAATAAAAAAACTTGAGGTTTGGTTGGTATGTATGCTTCTGGAAATTCATACATATACTTGAAAAATAGACATTTTTTGTTCAGAATTTGTCCCTGTGTATTTCCTGAGAAAACTTATCATAATCTTGAAAGTTCCAACACGCTACTCACCGGCAGGTTTTTGTGGACACGTGGTGATGATAAGAGTCCAGGTGGGCAGTCCTGCACTTCAGAGTTGGAGCTTCTTTCTGGATTTCCAGCAAAGCTCCCAGGCTGTGCTGCTCTCAGCCCACCCACCCTCACAGCCAGACACACAGAAATTTAAAGATACTCAGCACTGCCGCAAGGTGAGACATGGGGAGGCTCTCCACACTTGTGTAGATAGGGAGCTGTTTGAACCAAACAAAGATCTGGTATCTATATGCCTGTACACCTTCTCTGGGCTAGGGGATTGGAGGTTATTGTAGGAAGGAAAACAAGAACCGGAGAAGTAGGGTGGGCTTGAAAGGGAAGGAGTTAGGAAGTTAGGATGAGGAGTTCTCCGTGATGAGCAGCAACACCCACTGCAGACTCCTGTGGCAATCACAAAACTTTGCTTTAGTCATGAGAGGCAGAGGCAGGGAGAAGCTAAATTGGAAGGGGTTATTTCTCATTGTATAGGAAGAGAGAGGATCAGATGGAAGCACCTGGCTGTTTTGAAGAGGGGAAGGTCTGTTTTCGCACAACACAGTGAGGTTACCAAACTTGCTGCTGGCAGGTGTAGGGCCAAGCAGGCAATTGTTTTCAGAAGCCAGTTCAAACTGCATGGATCTATCCAGGATCATTCATTGCAAAGAGAGCAGCTGTGGTCCTTGGCTCTGAAGGCCCCTAACCTGGGGATTTCTGTGGGTGTGTGCAAGGGCTAGTTTCTTCCTTGTGCTCTTACCCTGAGCATTTCCTGTTGGGTGTTGCTGGAAATGTGGTATTAGCTTAGACAGACCTTTGAGCTGACCAGAACTACTGTGTTTTTCCATTTTAATTCAGGACTTTCATACTTTGGTGCTTGACTCTACACAGATGTCTCTGACAAGTGGAAAAATAACAGGAAAACCTTTCATGTGAATCAGACCTTCTGCTCTGTTTCTTGTTCTTGTTGTGATGTTTCTTTAGCAGAGGTAACTTGACCATCTGAAATTCATGAGAAGAATGTTCTTCAGACTATGAAATTAATTTTATTAGGGAAAATTCCTGGAGATTTTCCTATCCTTGACTCTCCTCTTGGGCTGTGATGCTATTTATTGGCATAAAGTGCCCTGACCTATTTTATTTCTCGAGGTTTTTTCCAAGATTTGGCTGACAGAGGATGGAAAAGAGAGCTAGATTCTTAGATAATTCAAAAGCTGTGTGCTGTGTCAGGCACACCTCTTCTGATGTCTGATAAGTGATAAGTGAATACAGTTGGGCGAGGATGCCTTTCTTTAGATGGCGCAAACACGGAACCACATGACTGTGGCTGATGAACAGGTGTTATACAATACAGGGACAATTCCAGCACTTCCATTAATTTATTCCATTGGCATGCCTGAAACCTACATGGAGTGATTTATCTTGATTTGATAGTTCAATCTCTTTGCTTTTCAATCCCTGGCTCTTCAAGTTCCTAATAGCTGGGAAAATTGAGAAGGAAGTGTTGTTTACTGAGTGCCTGGACTTCGTTTTTCTACATGTAACCATTAAGAAATGAGTAAGCCAGCAGACAGGACCTTCTCGTGGGACTGTATGTAAACCAAATGTTTACCTTCAGTGCAAGCTGAGCTGTTTCTCAAATGATGCTTGTCCTGAGCTCTTGCAGTTAGTGGGCAGTTAGAGCTAGAGAAGGGAGCTGGCTACAAAGGAAAAAGCTCAACCTGCAGATGCTTGTATGTCCTTTACAAAGACCTCCAACTGGAATGGTGTCCTACAGCAGGCAGACACATAGCTACCAGAACAGCCTACTCTCACATCATTGCCTGGCTTGAGGAAGGACTGAGTTGTGATGCCTGTGAAGCACAACTTGCTCACCTCTAACTCTCCTGAAGTCTGTCCCACTGCACCAGCTTGGAGGGTCCCTCTGGGGACAGGCTCTTTGCTGTTCCCGGGTGTTGGCTATAGAGCCTCAGTCTCTAAAGACATGCTACCAGCACATCAAAACAGAAGCAGAAAGTCCCAAAAGATGATGATAGCTGAAGAAATTCTGTTTTCCCAGTGTTAAACACAAGGAAGTTAATTTTATCATTCCATACAAAAGTGAATGGAAGTCTGTCCATGTACCACATGCAAAGTCGGGGCATGCACTTATCTAACCCAGTGTGCAAGCACAACAGTAACATGATCCTGTGACCAAAGGCTGTGTTATTTGCCCAGGTATTCTAAATAAATCTTTAATTTCTAACTCACTGATGTCCTAGCGGTTTGCACTCAACTACGTAGCTCCTGAATTTCCCACTCAGGCTTTGGGCAGTGGTTCATGGTGCTGCAGGAATGGGGACTGGAACGCCATCAGCGGACAGATGAGCAGTTAATGGTGCACTCTTGAAAGCAACACTCAATTTAGACTGATGAAGCAGGGCTAAATTTTACCCTACCTGCCTTTTCTAGTGCTCCAAAGCCTACTCCTTTCTCACCATTCCAAGTGGATAGCCTAAGTGTTCCTGCACAGTTGTGCTGAGTTTTCCTTCAGGTTTGTACCTCAAGTTTTACCTCACCCTTTATACATTTGAAGCCACAGTCCTTAAAAGTGATGGTGGTGAGGCTACTGGGAAAACACCACCCTTGGAGACCGCACAGTCTGTTTGTTCTTCAGGTCACTTGAAATGAGAGTTAAATGATAAGCCTAGTTTTAGAAAGCAGCAGTATTCTATCTGATCTTGTCCTTCCAGTGGGGGGAAAAAAAAAAGGTGAGGATTTGATAATTTATATGGCAATACAGTTGTAAACTTAGAGTGATTTAGACTGCTAAAGGGAAATACTTTACCTTTGATTTTTCAGCTGTGTGTCAGATGAAAGGATAATCTTAGCCTGTCTGATTTCCCACTGCTGCTGGGTTGCACAGCCTAAAATGAAAAAGCAGTGTGCAGATACTGGTGTGCACACGTAGCAGGCTCACATGGCCAGGTCCAGTGCCTGCCTTCCCTCCATTTCTCGGTCTCATGTCTCACTGCTGTTCGTTGTTAATTATTCTGGCTGTGGGCTTGTTAAGAAACCCTGAAACTCAGGCATATTTCCAGGCACAAGTCATTTGTGCTTAGATGTTTGTTTAACTAGTGACTGGCCTTCTCTTGTTTTGCCTCTTACTCATAAGAGGTGAGGATCTTTAAGCACGCTGTAAAGAGGAGTCCTGCTCAAAATATGGTGAGGCAAGTGAAAATTGTGACTTCAGCAGAGGTCCTGGATCTTCATTCTAAGTTGACCCTGATAGTTCCTAAATTATACAGTGTGGCTGTACAACACTGTCACACCATCCTTCCCTGCCCCACAGTGTCTCTGAAGGAGTATTTGCTCATATCCAGCTTTGGGTTGGTTACTTCTCCACAAGTTTTTAACCATACTTTAAAGGTGCTACGGAAGTGCACCATTGTTACTTCGCCACTGAAGTAGTTTGATGAGGACCTTAAGATAAGGTGGTAGCACCCTGGAAGATCTCATTCCACCCTTCCCCTTTCTCCTCCCGTGGGCTGGCACAAATGTTGGGGTGGGTGTGTGTGTGACAGGGCAGCAGATCTGGGTGAAAATGGATGGCTTGTGTTAGTGGAAGGCACAGCCTGGTGGGAACCAGCAGCTGGGAACATGGGGAGGGCAGGGTGTGGTTTTTTCCATGGTAGTGCCAACAGATCTGTGATTAAAGCATTGATGAAACTCAGAATAAACCTTTGGCCAGATCTGTGTTACCTGACATCAGAACTGAAGCTTTTAAGGATTCACGCCTACCTTCTTTACGAGAACTGTCCCTTCAGGCTAGATAGATTAATTACAGGAAAATGGTCAGGAGTTCAGGAAAATCTGATGATTCTTTTGCTGAGATGCCATCTCTGTTTCTTTTTAAAAAAACCACCGAGGACTCTGAAGCAGCGTGGTTTGCTGTTGTAGTGTGAAGGGTAGAGCTGTTGCCTAGAGGACTGAATGAGCCTTGAGGTATTAGTGTGAGACCCTCCTGCTGTCACCTGCAGCCTCCCAGTCATATTGTGGCTTGTTCTGTGTTTGAGCACACCTTGGCTGAGCTGTTTAGATTTAATTGCTTTAATAAAAAGAGGCACTCGCACATGTGTTGAGTTTTCTGAGATAGATAGAGAACACTGAAAGCCAAACCTCCCCTTTTTTGGTGCAAATGTATGCTGTTCTGTACCACTGGTGCTGACAGACAGTCTGGACCTGTTTAACCATGCAGCAAAGCATGAGGCCTCTCTGCGTCAGGGGAGGAAGCTTGTCCCACATGCCTAATCTAGAGGGCATTTCAGAGTTTCAATTACCTGTTAAAATTATGTCCTCAAAACATGCAAACATGGCAGTGATGTTCAGTCCTTGAGCCGTGCTCACCACGGTTTTCCTGGGAACTTGGTGTATATACCCAGTTTGGTGTGAAAGGTATCAGTGACATCCTTCCTATAGAAAATTAGACCAGCTCACAGATCCTGTTTTTACATTTCTGGTATCTTCTGGCCTTGCCAACATGGTTATAAAATGTATCAGCCTGGCACATGTACTCATTATCCTGGACAGGGAGGGTAGGCTCAGGTTAAGGTTACTCTATGGAGATACAGGAAGTTTTAGTCCAGCCGCTGCTCTGTGAGTGTATTGTCTGTGACCTTGAAGTCATTTAATGTGATTGCCAGTTCATAAAGTGTTAACACCTAGCAAAATGAAGTCAGATGAGTGGTGGAAACGGCTTGTGCTTCTGATATACGGATAATTAATAAGATCTTGCCTTAACCCTTTGCTGGATGATTAATGCTGCAGAATTATTGGTAGTAAGACTCAGGGTTTAATAGCACTGGAGTTATGATTTTGGATAGGTCCCTCCTTTTTTTTTTTCCCCCAATAATGCTTTTGTTGTAAACTCTTCCCTGAAAAACTCCTGTAGATACCATTGTGCTGCTGTGTTGGCTGATGCACAAAAAAAGGCCTGAATCATGGCTAGAATAATGAACTTAAAATTTAATGAAAATCAGTATTGAAATCTGCTCAGTGTGGAACTGACAAGTTACCAGTTTGGTATTACCCTAAGGTTTAAGATTTGTGAAGATTTTAATGAAATAGTTTCTTCCAGCTGATAGCAGCTTAGATGATGTTGTGGTGAAGACTTGAGAAATTCTTCTCCCTCCAAAGTGACTTGTAAAGCTAAAGAAAATTCTGTAGCTAAAGGAGAAATGACATCATTCTTCAGGACACAGAGATTGTAAGACAGTTGTGTTTTATTGGACCTGATCTCTATCCTTCACTGTATTCAAGAGGATTTGGCTGAAGCCTACAGTGATAACTGAGCAAGGGATAAGTGATAAAGAAAATCTCCATATTAGATAGTGGTACTGGTCATAATGAAATCTAGGTCCAGAGACAGGTGGTGTCACACATGTAACATCAGTAGTTTTAATTCATTTTCTGAAAACTTGAACATGAGGAAAAAAGAACGCCTTTGGTTTCAGGAAAACAAATCCTTAGAAGGTGTGTAGATTCCTAGGGATTTATTAACAGCAAGGTCTGTTTGTCTGTTTAATTACTACTGGTTTTCATTTTGAGGTATTCTCATACAAAGCAGAATGATTCAGCACTTCAGAACTTCATGCATTCGTTTTTTCCTGATTCAGCTTGAGGAAGTTGTCTGAAAGAACACCTTTCCCACCAAATATAGACAGACAATATGTCTTCTAATAATCATAATTTCTGAATAGCAGATGATGAGAGCAGCAGCAGCAACAGAAATAGGAATTGGTGGCACGTTTTTATTTTCTTTCTTTTTTTTTCCTGAGCCTCTGCATTGCCTGCAAAGTTGGGAAACTTAAATAGTGTCTCATACTGAGGGAAGGTTTGTATCCCTCCTCAGTAAAATACATTTAGAATGTCTCTGACAAAGAAGAAATTTATGCAGGATCTACCTCATTACTTTGGCTGACCGCTATCCATCTGCCTTCTATTCATCTTGCTACTATTTCATTATCATCTCCTTGTCAGTACTGTGATTGGAAGAAATCTCCAGCTGTAAAATCCCTTTCAGGTTTGTTTAAAGTGGTTGTCTGTCTTGGTTTTGTCCCATGTCAGAAGTGTGATTTCCTCTTTATTCTACTGTTCCTTGCTGAACACTTCACACAGTACAGAGAGGTACTGAGGTGCCAGAGGTAGAAATGCAGACAAGTAGCTGTGTAGACCTGTTCAGCATGGACTCGGTGGATATCAGACAGTGAAGAGGTTGGATGCTGAACGTTTTTGTTGATCTTGATTTCATAAAGGAAAGAACCCATAGCTAAACACCTCCCTGTGAATAAACAGCCACTAGTTCTTGGGACATTGTAATTAGCAGATAGAACTCCTAAGTGTATGAAAGTGAGATTTAAAATTTTTTTGGGGGGAAGGGAGGGTGAAGTGGTGAAAACAAATTATGTAAGACTATAAATCCTTGATTTGGAAATGTATCTTCCACAGTAGCCCTGCTGAATGTCTGAGCATTGCCCTCCCTGCTTCTCTAAGTCCTGCCGGAGCTCCTGCGTCACTGTGAGTGTGAGCTCTCAGCTCTGTGAAGGGACAGCAGCTCTGACCTGACAGGCAGCTCCCAGGCATTATTCCCTTCTTTTTCATTTCCTAGGCTGAAACAGTCCATGTTTGCCACCTTGGCTGAGATCAGGCAGTTTTCCAAGCTGCAGCAGCTGTTCGTATATTCCTCTTAGGTTATTTGAGCTGGTGCACAGAGGATTTTGGAGCTGCCCCTGCTGGGCTTACTTAAGTTTCTGAGAGTTGTTTCTGCTATATCCATCCTTGAATTAGATCAGCTCAAGCAATGTTGTTGTGCAATTTTTGCTCAGGACCAGTACAGCAGACAAGAAAGGTGTGTGTGTGTGTGTGCGCGTGCATGTGTGTGGGAGGATGTTTTCAGTCCTGTAAATAATAATAATCTCCAACTCTTCACTGATCACTTCTTTCCTCTCTCATTACTCCCAAAGATTGTTCCTGCATGTTTTACTGGTGAGATAAGGTTTCCTTTAGAAGTTAGGTGCCAATTTGAGCTTCACTTAGAAGCTTCACAAAAAGGTTGTTGGAAATGCTGAGAGAGAAAGGGGTCCCTTTGAGCATCTTGCCTGCCTTTGGGGTATCCCTGTGAAGAGCTGCGGGTTCTTAAATGCCTTGAGAAAGGGCAGGGGGATCGGTTCCTGGAAGAGTTTTCTTTCCCTGGGGGACCCAGGAGGAATTTTGCTTGCACTTGTAGCCACTTTGTGGTGAGAACAAATGCACCTTGCTCTGCATTTCTTGGAACTGGGTCTTGCTCACCACTGACATCTCTAGTAGTGGTGCTGTGTTTTTGTGTACTCCTGACTCCCGTGGTTCTGTGGTGATTGTGGATTTTTTGCCTCCTGTGGTTTGAAGCAGAGTCGCTGGGGACTCTGAGTGTGTGTGTGTGTGTGTGTAGGAATAGCAGATTAGAAAATGAGAGGTTGGGAGGCTCAAAGAGCTTCCTGAAAGTGTGGGAGTACAGGCCAGAGAAAGGAAGAGAAATCTTTTTGAAGCTATATCAGTGCTTTACATGGACAAGAATAGCAGGCAGAGCGTATTGACAGAGTGGTCTGAGGATAAGTGTCGGTGCTACTGCTGTAAAGATCACTGCTGTCCTTCAGTGAAACAAATTCTTCCAGTGTGAGTGCAGTTTTACTGGTACGGTTGGGTCACAGCATGCATTCTGCTCACACAGCTGTGTTAACGTTAGTCAGACCTGGTGAACGCTGCTAAGTCCGCACGTGTCCGTAGTGTACGTGGAGCCCTTATAAAAATTATGGAGGAGGTGTGAGGAACAGCTCAGATCATGTCTTGTGACATGCTCTGTCCCTGGGACGAGATGGCTGGGTGTTCTGTTGCAGGTCTGCAATATGTGTGGTTCATTACTGGCCCAGTGGTGCTTGTGCTCTTCCTCCACCTTGTAGAACGTCCTTCCTGAGAACAATTCAGCTCCTTACCTGAAAGACTGCAGTGAGTGGTAACCAGGCCTTGGGTCCTTGGTGGAGCAAGGAAACGTTTTGTTTCATGTTTTAGCTGCTGTTTCCAAAGGCTCTGCAAAGCAAATCAGTGTCCCTGCCTCTGTTTTTCTAATGGAGAAACTAAGGCAGAGAGGAGCGGGGTGAAAAGGGCACAGCTTATTTTGCTCCTACAGTCCTAAAATGGGAATACCAACCTGTTTTGCTTTAGCCTGGTTCTTTGGGCACCTGTTCAACAAGACATTTAAGCATATGCTTAATGATGTCTATGGCAATAGCTTCATTACCATTTCGTCTTTTCAGAGCATCATAAACAGTACTTTTCTCTGAACCCAAACTGCAGGGCTGTGCCCACTCATGCCAACCTTTTGGAATCACCCAGGCTATCAACCAGGACACAGCTGGTGTCAACATCTGGCCTGTAGAACCTGTCTTATCATTAGGGATGCAGAAGGTGGAGCGTAGAGTCATCTGAACAGTGAGGAAGTGTTAGTAGCTGGGTGACAGGAGATGGAAACAAGCTTGTTTGACAGGTGGCTCTTGGATGCAGTTGACTTGAAAAGAAACTCCTGAACCTCCAGGTGAGCTCAGAACAGTCACACAGAGACAGCACAGGGTGACCAAGCAAACACTTTCATACAGCGGTGTGATGACCGCTGTTAGTCATGCATGGAGCATTTAAACAGTGTAGTACCTCTGTTTAAACACAAATACCAACCTAAACCAGCAACAAACCCCAAACCAAACGAGCAATGACTGTTCCAATACATCTGCTTGTCTGTCTTCAAAGAGACTTTCAGTCTTTGCAATTATCCTGGCATAAAGTGTTTCATGGTAGTGCTAACAGGCAGACTTGTGTCAGCACTGGAAGCTGTTTTAATGAACCCAAGGTTTGACAGCCAACCTCGCTTTTTTAAGAACAGCGATTTGTTGATTGCAAGAAAATGACATTTTCTAGGCTCTCAACTCAGGAACTGTTTGCAGGGTTGTGGGATTACAGTGCCTAGAAAGTGTTACAACTGCATTTGCTGCTGCGTTCTCTTTGTGTATATCGTGTGAGATACCATTCATTTTTCTCCTCTGAAGACCAACCTCAGTTCATTATATCTCTCTGAGCATGTTGGTCATCCTGGGGCCTTTGCCTCAGATTTTGGAAGGATATGATTCAGAGCTTTCATCTGGGTTGGATTTTCTTAATGTGATTGTTTATGAGGGAACGAATTTCAGGATCATATCCCAGGATTTTATAGATTTTGTTTCTTTCCATCTATAGATCCAGGATTTTTGTGAGTGTTGCAATCTTAGCATCAGGACTTAATCCACTCTGATTAGAACCAATGGGAGTTTCCATTACTAATTGCCACTGACGTAAATTCCAGCTCATAAATTAGGGATCAAAATGTATTATGTTATTATTATGTGCTACATTAAGTGCAGTATAGATTTCGTATAGATATTTATCATAATTTTATGTGCAATATATGTTGTTGCTTGCTACTTTTAAGTAATGTTACTTTCTAAAATTAGAGACTACTGTAGGTTGTCTGAAGAGTTAATCTGAAGTAGTTTTTATTTTTGTCCAGTCCTGGAGACAGCTGGATTTTTTTATGGGTGACTCCTTTAGTTCTCTGCGTGCTCCTTGTCTGTGTCTCAGTAATCCCTGCACTTAAAAATTTAAATTTAAAATATACTACTCTATTGTCTTGTACAGCATTCAGCAATCCTCAGGTATCTTATTCCACAGATCCTAAGCACAAGGCAGTAACAATAATACACTGATGTTGTCTTTGATGTTTGGAACATGCAGATAACTTTGTTTTCACAGAGAAGCAAATTCTGTAAAGGACTGAAGGGGGTGAATTGATGTCTAAAGATGGGTGAAAGGGGCAACTATACAGAATGAGAGCAAAAATTGATCACTGCCATTAAGGGTTCTACCGAATTCGTAGGCATTGAGTTAACATCTAATTCGTTAGCCAGAAGGGTTAAGATCTATTTAAATAACATCTGCATTATGATTTTCTGAATGGTTAAATTATTTAATAAAAGGTTGAATTAAATTTATTAAATGGTTAGTAGAAAGCTAGAGCCAGAACACAAGGAATATTTTCTCAGTTTTTTGTTTTGGGAGATGCACAGGGCAGACAGAAC
The DNA here is from genome assembly GCA_013397935.1 of Dasyornis broadbenti. Classification (NCBI taxonomy): domain Eukaryota; kingdom Metazoa; phylum Chordata; class Aves; order Passeriformes; family Dasyornithidae; genus Dasyornis; species Dasyornis broadbenti. The sequence continues at coordinate 925,852 of VZRN01001126.1, forward strand.
TGGTGGTTCAGAAAGGGATTGCTCATCTCTGCAACATCTCAGAGGGTCAGGATTGGACTAATAGGGCCCAGCTAGAGAAAGAAAGGAACATACTTCTTCCCCTTAGAAACCTACAATTTGTGATGCAAATCAAAGGAGACACATGTACCAATTTTGAAACTTACTCTTGGCTCACGCAGGTAATTGCCATATATGAGATTTGCATCAAAAAATTTGCTAAACTTTCATAACCGCATTACCAGACTTGTACAAAACTTCTGTGATCTACGGTTCTGTGATTTACGCCTGAGTCCTGTAAATGTCTACTGAGATTTTCTGGACCTGCACTTAATTTTGACCAAATATAGGCTGAGCATCTTAATGACTTGAGGGTGAAATAATTGAAAACTTTAACGTTTACAGTGATGATTATGGCTGGAAGACTAGAACAGCAGCTCTTGATCTGAACATTCCCAAATTTGGAAGTCTGAAATTCACATCTGGTTAGAATTTTTAGATGGAAAGATTTTATCCTTAAAAAATATAACAAATCACTGATGCTTAAACTTAAATAATTACAAAATAAATCCCTCAGGAAACACAAAACATTATATGGAGTGACTTTTTTTTTTTAATGGAAGGAATTGATTGCAGTGCTTTTCACCTTGATGTTCTCAATTCACACTGTTAATTCAGCGCTGATCATAGTTAAATGTGCTTTGAGACTTTTGGAGTGCCTGTCGGTGGGAAAGCTAAGGGTTAATAGTGAGTTCTGTCAGCTCTTGTGGTGTTCATGCAGGAGCAGTTGTAGAAATGCGCGTGGGCCCCGCTGGGTTTGGGGGATGACTTGTGTCTCAACGCCTGCGGGCTTGCAGCTCAGTTTTATATGATTTGGGGTTTTTTTTTTTTTTTTAGAATCCTTTTTAAAAATACACAGGAATTAAGCAATTTCCTTTACACGATGCCTCAGCCAAAGCCCACTGAAGTCACAGGGAAGACTCCCACTGTTTTTAGCTGGCATTCGGATCTCTCTCGTGTTCCTTAGGGCCTAGGCTACTGCGAGTGGCTGAGGGGGTGTATAACCATCTTAGTTCTTCTAGAAGGGCTGTCCTGCTCTACTTCGGTTACCATGGAATAGATTGCCCACGTTAGTAGCAACATAATTATTCTGGAGCAAAAATACTTCAATTCCAGAATTGTCTCTGTATGGGGAGCTACTCTGGAATAAAAATCAGGCAATGGCTTCATCTGCAATAGCTGTGCTTCTTGCTTGCGTTCTCTAAGGCAAGGTGTTTTAAACAGAGGTGAAAGGCAGTAAAGAGAATCCCTTTTTACATCAGCACAGCTTGTCTTCTGTGGATGTTTCCTGAATTGTAGTTACCTTAATTTATGAAATGGAACAAAAACATCCAACGTCCCCAGAGCCAGGTGTACAAGTCCTTACTGTGGGCTCTGGCCAAACTCCCAAGCCCACATTCAGATCTGCGTGGGTCCAGCTCTGTGCCTGTGACTTCAGTGGGACACTGTGTATGTGCAGATCTGGTGACAGGATTGTGGCCCCACACAAGTGAGGGAGCACAAGTGTTGCCCATTGTTTAGGGTATTGTTATCCACTCTCACATTTTAATAGCAGCCCTATATATGGAGATGCTGGAGTAATCTGGAGGAGAAGCCATGTGTCATTGCCTTTTCCCACTACTACAGATGAATCAAAACACTCAGTAAATTAACTCTTTTTATGATGTGTATATGGATCCTGTGAGTGGACTTGGAGCAGACTTCCAAGGCTGAGATTTTACCGTTTCTGTTTTTTTATGGATCTAACAAGACCTGCAGGTCAAAGAATTTTAAGAATGCTCATTTAAGAATGCTCATTTTCCACACTGCCATATTACTCTTGTCTTTTTATCTGTTCCTTTGGCATCCTGCCTTTTTTTGTTAATGTGAGTACTGGCTAATACACTACACTACACATATGCAATACTAATTCCAGACATTTCACAATGTCAAGACAGTTTTTAGACATTCACCTACATGATGATATGTTAACTTTAAAGCATGTACTTCAGAAATACAACAGGAGTTAAGAAAAAAGAAAGATTAAAAGGTCAAAATGAGACTTATTCAGTCCCTTTCTTTGCAATACATAAATTTATGTACAAATACGGAAATAGCAGGATGAGATGAGTTAGTGTTTCCCTACCATTTTTTTTTTTAATAACCACATGTGCTGCTAGGTCTCTGTACCATGTTTGTTACATAGAAATAGAACATGGCATTTCCCATGAAAAATGTGAAAGAATTTTTTTTTTAATAGACTTTTCCTTCATAATGGGGAAAAGAAAGTTTTTATATCCAATTTCGGGAGAAACTTCTTTTTCTATAAATGTAAGGACTTACTTTGTTACCCACAGAAAATCCACCTCTTCTCCATATTACTTCCTATCTTCAGATCTTTGCTATTAGTCTGTCCTGAAAACTCTTCTCAATTAAAGTAGATATAGAAGCTTATCATTATTTTACTGGGAGAAATCTACTTGAAAACCTGATCAGACATGATTAATGCAATTAATCCAAACTGAAGAGGTGCTGCCTCAAGTATGCATCACCTTATTATTTGTCCCTACCACCTCCACCCCACCTGCCTACAAAAGGCTCTTACTTGCTCAGCTTTGCCTCTGGAGTTGTTTCCTAATCCAGTTTAATCAAAATTAACAGTTTGAGATTTTTTTTGCCTTTATATATCCTGGATAGCAGATTTATTTCAAGTTAGAATGTTCTAATTTTCTTTAAATGGTGAATCTGGGAAGTTGAGATTTCCATCTAAGTGAGATTTACCTCTCAGTGAACTTGGGGTCTCTGTTGTTGTTTCCTGAGCCAGATTTTCCCTGTATCTAAAGCCTGCTTTCTTTCTTATCTACATATTGAGGTAAAAATGTTTATTAGAAAGCAAAGAATTTAAGACTGCAAACAAATTCCGTTTAAAAATAGCAGAGAAATAATTTTTCCGTTATGGGGAAAAAATGGAAAGCAGATGGTCGCAATTTTTGACAGTGGGACTTACTTTATTTGTTGGTAGAAAGGGGCTTGTTTGGAGCGTGCCCTTGTTCTGTGGGTAGGTGGGGACAAAGAGCCTCATCCCCCTCATAGCCTAAATTGTGCTGTGAACTTGCACACCCCTGGCATGTGGCTTGGGCTGGGTGCTGTACGGCTGAGGGGCCGTTCTCATCTGCCTACAGACTGGGTTAACTGTAGGTTAACAGGTTCAGGTAACTGAAATTAGCCCCCAGCAGTTTTCACCATCAGGTACTTCATTGCCATGGTGTATTTTGTGATCCCCGAGCTGCTTGGGCTGACGCGCTGCCAGCTCGGTTGGGCAGAGTCATCGTGCAGCTCCCTTCAAACGATGGCTCTGCTGCTCCAGCCCATTCTCTGGCTGTTAATGTTCATTACCCTCTATCAGGAGCCTCGCAACATCTGCCCAGCTCGGTGCTCATCCCCTCGCTGCCTGGCGTGGAAGTGACTGTGCTTCCTGAAAGAGCAGGGGAAGGGAGGGAGGAAGAGAGCAAATGGGCTGGTGCAGAGCATCCCTTTTTCCAGGCGCTCTCTTTTGTACTAAATTTAGCTGTTGTGGCCATGAGCAGGCTTGTGCTCGGCAGCAGCACAGTGTAGTCCGTAAGCCATCTCTGTTTCCTGCTGATTTCATGTTTTGCTAGGAAGGATGTGGCACAGGATGTGAGGCAGGATTCAGCAAGGAGCACGGGCGTTAGTGGAATGACCGTAGGGAGAGACAGGCTGGTTCTCTCTGAGCTCTGTCCAAAGGGAGGTAGCTGTGACCTGTCCTGTAACAACAGGCTTTTCCTTCAGTGCTGGAATCATTCTCTTGTGCCATGGTTTAGTTGCCTTCCAAATTGCCTGATGCTGAACGTTTATTAAGGACTCCATGATCAAATGTTTGCGGTTTGATAGAAGCAGCTGACACTGGTTTAAAAGGAAATATGTTGTAATATTTCCTCCAGAGAGCTGAGGAGAAACTTTGGACAGGATTTATATTGATAAAATTCTGCTTTGACATAGTTGAGAGAGGCAGGGAATTTCTCCTGTGACTTTTCATTATAAATGATATCATCATGAGAGCAGCATCTTTTGCTTCTTGAGCATCTGTCTGTTGATGCTGCTAATTCCCCACCTGAAATCTTAACACCACGGGTGACATTAGACACACTTCAGCAGCCGTGAAAAGAAGTGTGAACAGCCATCCTCGGGGTAACGATATTAAGAAGTGTCCAAGTTGTCTAAAAGCCTCTTTTTTGCATGAAACTTGAAGAAAATGAGGTCAAGGTTCAGGTAGACTTCAGGGATTTACAACGGTGAAGGAGATCTTGCGTCAGTGCAATTAAAATTTAACTGAAGAAATAACTTCTGGGTTATTTGTTTGGTTTTTTTTTTTTTCCTGTAAGATTTCCCCCCTTGGCTTCAAAGGTCTTTGAATAAAGAAGTATATTGCTATACTCTAGATGAACAAAAGCAACGAAACAGCTTGTGACACAGTTTGTACAATCATGCTTAATGTGCTCATATATCACATGAAATAATAAGGTATGGATTTTTTGTTTTTAATATAGGCCTGAAGTTTTTTGAAGACAGAGTTGGCACTTTGGCCAAAGATTGTATAGATGCATCAGAGAATCTTAACTTCCAGTGCAGAGAGGATCCATGTGGCCTTTCCGCATATAGGTGCTGTGGATTTGCTCTTGGCCTAGATTTGGTGTCTGTGTGCAGAGCTTTTTTTTTTTTTAATTTCTTTTTCAGATTTTTCTTCTTTTTAATTTTCTTTGTTTTGTTGTTTTTCCTTTTTTTCTCTGAAACAAATGTCCGAAATTTATAGGTAGAAAAGGATACAAAGACAGTCATGTGGTTGATAATGTTCTTTAATCATACCATTTGCCCTGTAAATCTGTGTCAGGAAACAAAACGTTTGCTCCTGGGATCACCCTCATTGCTGTACAAATTAGCTGGCAGAAGTTGAGTAATTTGTGGATATGGGGAACATAGATATGTCAAATGTGTATATAATACATGAAAACACAGATTGTATCACTTGTGCTAGATTTTTTGGAATAGAGGAGTGTGGTATGGGGGTTTTGTTTTTGTTTTTGAATAATGATATAGATTGCGTGCCTTAAATAGCATCATTTAGTAGGAGAAAACCAAACACCTTCACCACTAAAGGTTTGGCCTCTACTCTGGCAGTATACCTGGTAACTCCAGTTTCCCCACTACTCCCTTTTCTGTTTGCATGCACATCTGTAGCTCCTCTAGAGTGCTGCTTTCCTCTTGAGCTGAAGTGGTTGAAACTCCTTATTGCCAAAGCTCCGGTTAGGAAAACTACAGTAGAGTGTAAGCCATCCCAGTTCCATTAACTCAGCAGCTCTGTGTAGCTGATCAAAGGCCTCTACTTAACCTGAGGGTCACTTTTGCCTGGGTTTGAGCCCCCAGTGGCTTCAGGTAAGCTCCTGGACTTTGCTCTGGGGCGGGTAAAGAGCACTCATGCATTTTGCCTAGTGTGCTTTGGGATTGTAACTCCTGGTGACAGGGCAGTAACGACCTGGAGTTAAATCCCTGCAATTGTTCATTAAGCCCTGGGCTTTGGCTAGATGGGAATTTTTGGTCCAGTGTAAATCCAAAGGAAGGGATTACAACTGACCCCCATTAACTAACACAGGTGTAATATTTACTAGCCAACACTAACTTCAGGATGACCTTTTTGAGTGGTTGTCCTGGGCTGATACACCACTTCTGAGATCAATGCCATGCTGTATGCTTGGTGCACTGCCTGCACTCATGAGTATTGAGATAAATTAGTTTGAATTAATACAGGACAAAGGAACTTCTAGATGGCCCCTTGCATACCAATGAGTTGTGTAACAAGGTTAGTGTTGAGTTGCATCTCTATAAAGAATGGAGGTGGCTTTAGCTGGGTAATGCTTCTGATGCAACTGGTGTTGCTGACCAAAAGAAATCTTCCAATTTTGGTTTAATCAAAAGGACTAATGTTGCTAGGGTGCGAGGGTGGAATAAAATGGTTTTCTTTTAGAAAAAGAAACCTGCCTTCATTGTATTCATAGCACCTGTATTCTGAATAGTGAAAACTCCATCTCTCCCTCTCATCTCTAGGACTGTTCTCTAGGGCTTGCTGAGGTATTTGGATTTGCAGTTTTTTCTGAAGTCTGCATATCTAGTGCCCTTAGAATTTGTATCTCCATAGAGAAAGGGGGATGAAACTCCACCACCTTCAACAAAAACAAGATGTTTATGTTTCTTCTGACATTCACAGCTCTTGAAGATAAGAGTCTTTGCTGCTTCTACAGACAAGGGGGCTTGTGGTGTTTCCTCTCACTCTCTCATGGGTGTCTTCCTTTCCATCCTCATCAGTGATTCTTTTTCATATTCTCTGCTATATCTGTGACTATCACTGTTTCCCATTTTTCTTTTCTCCCATGCACGAAAGAATTTGTGCCCCTAAATTCTCACCTGTCTTGTAGTAACAGGATTCCTCATTCTGTTTCCAAAGTAGGAACTCTGTGTACATCTGACAATAATTTCTGATGTGCCAGGGGTGGTATATGTATCTCCCAACAGGATTGACGCTTTTTTTTTTTTTTCATCTTTTCTGTAATTAGAGGCTTAGCTATGGCCAGGGGTATTATCATGCTGCAAGGTATCACCGACTATGTCACCAGCCAGGTATTGCAAGTAAGAGAAGCAGGTGGTTCTGCTGCCTAAAGATACCAGTATCTCTGTTTTCCATGTTTGCAATTTTCAGTGTTCAGCAAAACTTCTAGTTCTTGTGTCAGTAGAAGTAGACATGCTTGCTCACAGGGTTTTTTTGAGCTTAGGTCATGCAAGATCAAATATTGAGATCTTGCATTTATTTTTGCATACTTGCAGGTTGAGGTGAGTTTCAGCACAGGTTTCTGATTAATACTATAATTTTTGGCATTAAGATTAAAGTTGAAATGGAGATATGTAGTGATACGCATTTATAACGTAAGTGTATGTGCATACATGCATGCATGTGTTGAAAGATGGCAGAACTTTGATTGAGAGCCTGTCCACTCTTTCACCTACACCAGTTAAGCCAATAAAATGTTTTGGGTTTCGATCTAAAAAAGACTTACTCTGCCTTTGAGTGTATTAGTAGCTTTCGCATTTCCACTCTGGAGCCTTGGATCACTGTACTATGATTCCGGTCTGGATGGGGATAGGAAGAGGAGAAGCTAAATAAATAAAAAAGTACATTTTATTTTTTGTTGCAGCTCACAAAGTTAATGTAATTTTAGCATTGGATTGAAGGCAGGAGGCAAGTAGAGTGGTCTGCATGACAACTGCAGTTTGTTGCGTGGATATCATCCCATCACGCACGCAATGTCTAATTCTGACTGGATTCTCCTGGTGTGAAGAATCGCGCTTGCCATCAGTGGGATGTCCATCTGGCTGAGCCCGAAAGCAGCTCGAGGATGCAGGCTGTAGAGGAGGAGTCTGTGGGATGGCTTCACTATGCCCATGAAGTGTGATGCACATGAGTTATAAGCATCCAGTCTGCTTTGAGGGATCCTTTCTTGCACTGCTGTGTGGTTATGAATGCAGATATTACTATTGAATTCCTCCATGGTGGCCACTGAGGGGGCTGGGCACTCAGCTTACAGACATGGGGGTGGTGTTTCTGTGGGGCTTGCCAGGGTCACGAGGGCTGGCTATTCTCATATTAAGCTGATTTTAAGGGCTCTCAAACAGCTTTCTGGTGTAACGAATCTGGTGAATGATATTTTTTTTTTGATTGCAGGTGTGTAAGGACTGGTGCCCATTCACTTGCTGTGCAGAGAGATTGTAAATCCCTCATAAATTGTTTGTAAATCACTTTGGGATCTTTCTGGCTGACAGGCAGATCCTGTGTAAGCACATCACCCAGCCCTGCAAAGCCCAAGCCTTAGGGAGCTAAAGCGGCTGCCAAAGCAGCAGGTGTGTCAGCTCAAAGTAACCCGTGAGGAGCAGCTGTAGGCTCGAACTTTGCCCATTTATTTGCTCAAGGTTTATCTCATCCTTTATTGTACAGCCCAGTGAAAATGAGTATTTGCCGTGCCAGTTAAGCTGGGGCCATGGAGTGGCAGCTCCGTGTGTGCTCGGTGGCCTCACGGGCGAGCAAGCGGAGCCATCACTGGTGTCAGAGGGAAGGCTGTGCTTCCTGTGCCATCAGAGGAGATAGGGACACCTGAGCAAACAGTGGGGCAGCCTGGGCTCTGGGGGTAGGGTGACTGGTTTGGTATGCTCCACTGATTTTTTAAAATTTTCTTTTTAAATGTTTTGTTTTTGTTTTTTTTTTTT
>VZRN01001126.1:934221-1052363 GCA_013397935.1 Dasyornis broadbenti
GTTTTGTTTTTGTTTTTTTTTTTTTTTTTGATGTCCATACCGTCTATATTTTTTTGTGTCTGTGGGTAAATTTTGACATTAGAGCAAGACAAGTACACTCCAAACAGAAAGTTAACACTTGCATTTTATTTTTAATTTTGCTTCAGGATTTTGCATGTGGACAGCAAAACGATTATCGAAACAGAAATTTCTTCTGTATCAAAGGCCAAGTGGAAAGTGTAGCAGCACAGTGTGCTGCTGTGCTTGAGATTAAGTTATTCTGGAAAAAAAATAAAATAAAACAACAATCCTCAACCTTAAAAAAAACCCCCTATGTAGCAATTGAAAGGGCTATTTTTGGTGTAAAGTTTTGATTTTAGTCAGATTGCGTGCATTGAGGGAAGTGTTTACTAACATTTGTTGCCACTTCTGATCTTCGGACCTTGGCAGCAGACTTAGAGCCAGGCAGTGATGGATAATTTTCTGCCTGATGCCTTGTAGGAGGATAAAGTAGCATCAGTTTCTGGGATTCAGAACTGTTTACTTTTGGAGTTGAGGCATCCATATCCCAGCACTGACTGGGAATTACACACGTGTAGTGTAGAAGTGACAGGACAGAATACGCAGGAAACCAGCTTGTTGCTGTCTCTGACCCAGTTTACCTTGAGCAGTTCATATGACTACTCCGTGCCTCAGTTTCCCATTTTATCTGCCATGTAATGTATGTCTTTAGCAGTTAAACAATTTAAAATGGGACTGCCTCTCACTATTCAAAACAGCTGTTCTACTTCAACACAGTCTTAATAATAAATATAAACAGCTATGGTCTTTGGATAGTCAAAATAAATTTAGGAAGATTCTGGTTAATTTTTGATTTTTCAGGTGTATTACCAAGGATTGATCTTTGGACCTTTATAACTAAACTTTATCCTTAGTTGCTTTCTGTTATTCTGCCTTTCGAAGGACTTTGTGGAAAAGAAAGCAGCATAAAAATCACACAACCGGTTTGGCAGGTCCTGTATAAACAGGAGAAATGCCAGGAAAAGTCTTATGTCTTTGCTGCCAGCTTAAAAAAAAACGGTTAATTTTCTCCTAATGAAAACTTCAGCCATCACAGTGGGCGATGTGGACTGTGAGGATGGGCATGTGGTGGAAGGGACTTGGGGTACTTGCTAGAAGAAACGTGTATCCTCAAGTGCTGGGACTATTGTCTCAGTCACCTTCTTGGCTATAGAAACAAAAGAAGCATTTTATCATGCTTCTCGTAAGCAGATTTGTTTTTTTTTCCTTCCCCCATCTCCTCTGACAGTCTCACAGCTCAGCTCTGCTGTTAAACACACCCTTCTTGATTAACTGGGGGTGATTGATGCCCCCTGTTTTGCTTAGCTTGTATCAGCAGAGAGCTGTGCTGGTTTTTAAGGCTGTGTAGCTGTGAGCTGGGGTGGGTGAGGAAACCTGCCTTCCCAAATGGATCTGTGCCATTGCATAACCGTGGGAAGGGTTGGAGTGCCTCTGTCCTGATTCTGTAGCAAAGGAGGGATGTGTTTCTGGAACGGGTTTGAAGCTGTCTTCTGATTTAGGCCATCTCTGCTGCCACTTGTGAGCTGAGACATTTCACTCATTGCGTTGACAAGGAGGAGCGTTAGAAATCAGAAGTTCCCATGAGGAGGGTGTTTAAAATCAATGCTAAAATGCAAAATGAAATGATGCATTCTGAGAGATTTTGCGAGCTGTCCATGTCATTTTACTTCTCTTATAGTTCATCTTTCTCTTTCTGGAGCAGCATAACCCCAGACACATGGCCATGTGGGTAGAGGGTTAAAATGGGATTTAGGTAACTTGCTGCTTCTTCCTGCACCTCTATTCCTAACTGTAAGCTAGGATTCAAACAGGCCTTTCCCCTGGTGCTTCACTACCTTGACTATTTTGGCTTTGAGCTGGTCAGGGCTGTCCTCTGCTCAGTATTTCGGGGACACCTCAGGCAATGGCCCCGTTTTTGTTTGCTTCTGAGTGCTGTCACTGTATAAATGTCAAGTCTTAACAGTGGCGTTCAGAGCCAAATTGAGTTCTTGGGAGAAAATAACTGTTTTCTAAGGTATCAAAGTAGGTTTTTGCTCAGCCTCTGTACCCTGAATGGGTTAGCCACTTAATCTGCTTATGTTTTGGTCCCTCCACTTGTAAAGGTGAGTGTAATAATACTTCTCTTCATTGCAAGAAAGTACTAAAGGTATTATAGGATATATTTAAATAGTGTGGTCATAAGGACCATGAAGAAGTCTTCAGATTGAGTTAAAATGAACCTAAGACTAGCACTTTACTCTTTCACTTTAAAAATGCCTGGAGTTTACTCTATTTCAGCTGGCTCAGTTCCCAAGCTTCTTGCTTATGTAGTGAGGCAATATTTGCAGGTCAGAGGCAGCCTTATAGTAAGGGTGGAGTGGCTCTCACTGCAGTGTCCATTCAGATGTGAACCAGCAATGCTCAGTTGTGAAAACAAGCCAAAGATAACCAGAGTGAAACTTCAGCACTTCTGTTGTGCCAGGAACAACATCATAACCAATGCTTCAGGATTATGAGCTAAAACAAAATAATAATTTGAGGAAGAACAAAAAGCGATGCAGAGGTTGAAAGGAACAATTAAAACAATTGGGGAACTTAACGAACAGGAAAAGCTATGGCAGAAGGAAAGCAGCTAAACTGAGATTTGTCACAGGGCTTGACGCACCTGTGGGCTCAGCATTTTATCCCATTGTCCTGTTGGCACAACCAAGCAGTTGTGGTGATGCTACAAGTTGTTTTGGAGAGTCAGTAGCAGGCCTGGGAACAGGCAGGCTTGTGTCCTTAACGTTCCTCTTCAAACCTCTTCTGTGGAGCTTGTTTTTATCCTGTGCTTTGCAGTCTGGCATCTGCCACCCAGCCCTTTACAGCACCACTACACAGGAGGTGATCCACTTCTTATTCCTCTTCTGAGTGCTGGGAGTGCCCCTGGAATTTCCAGAGTGAAGGAATAAGGTCTGTGTGGGGTGTACCCTGTCACATGGACAGGTCATACCTGGAAGGCATCTCTTGTTTTCAGAGCAGTTGGGAAAGGATTGCTAATAGCTCTCCTTACGCAACAGAATATTCACCCACTTAGTTCATTACTTATTAGCTCCAGGCAGGGACATGGCAGATTTGTTAATAGCAATGGTCAAATCATTAGAGTGTGCAGCATTAATGGAGGAGAAAGCATTTAATAAAAAGCCGTCACTCGACCCTGTCATTGTCCATGGAATATAGACCATATTGTTGAATTCAGGCTCTGCTCTTTTCCTGTCATCTACCACTTTTTAAAAGTATGTCTTGCTCGGGAGCTTCAGCTTCTTTTCAGACACATATGAAAGCACATCTATTCTTCTTTTGGATCAGATATGCAGTACCATGACCACCTGTTTCTGTACAAATATATTTTAAAACTCCCCTTAAAGTTCTGCCAACGCTGACGGTCCTGTGCTGGAAGGACCATATTTTAGAGGAAATAAAAGCTTTTACTGTGCCTCAAGCTATCCCCCAGGTGGTTTGTTTTCTTTTTCTAAGTAGTATTTTGGTGTCTGATGCATTGATCAGCACAAAGTTCAGTTTCTTATAGTTTGCGTTCTCATACCATTAGTCTGATGACTGGAGAGACCTAACAAAAGCTGCTAAATAGCTTGTTAAAAAAACCCCAGCAAAACAGCCCAGTTTGTGCACAGGCTGACCTGCTGCAGATTTTGTTTCTTTTTGTGTAACTCAGCTTCTTTCAGTGGTCTCCCAATGCATCTTTATGTTTTAATCACAGATTCTTATTAGCTTATCCTTCTGCAGTCTGTCTTCCAGCTTGCCTTTTCTTCCCTCTGTTGTTACTTCCTTTTGGATGGTGGGCTGTGTTTGTCATTTCTTCTGTCCACCTCTGTAGTTCCTTTATTCCTTCCTTACAAGCTAGATAATTTGACCCCTGTAAAATTTGTCTGTCTTGCATACATAGGGGGGTGTGTGTGTGTGTATGATGCAGAATGAAGAGCCTACAAATGTGCAGGATGCAATATTCTAAGTGAAATCCTGCCAGCTGTTTTTTATATATACTCCTTTGTCAGATAGAGTTTCCTTTTCTAGTCACACTGGCCTTAATGTTGTTCACATTGAAGTAAGTAGCTGGACTAGGTGAAAGAATAGTGGGAGAGGAAGATTGTAATTTGATGTTTCTTTCATATCCAGTTTCTGTATACTAGTCAAGGTCAGTGCAAGTAAGGCCCTTTCTAGGAACTCCCTCTGCATTTAATGTGTTGGGAGTTGAATAATCTGAATCTTTGGGGTATTTTATAGTGGCAAACATCCATCATCTCTTATTCCTGGACTAGCTTATTAAGACAGTCTTTGAGAATGGGTATTTTATTTGGCTGTCTTTCTCTCGTTGAAGATTCTGTTCAACTTTACTCAAGTACATCTGCCCATTTTTTCACCAGCAGCCCTTATTATAGTGATCCTATTCCCAGACTGGCCTAGATTCTCTCTGGAAAATTGTCTTTACCTGCTTAGAGGTGTTTTTGCACAAGGGGATGTGGGACACTCCATGCCATGCTGTGTGTGCTGGGTTACTGTGGCACCACTTGCATCTTTAGGAGCAACAAACTATAAGGTGTAGCATTAGACTTCATCATGGCACCCCCAGCTTTCTCTGTGTGTTTGGCATGTCCTTTTTCATGGAAAGCCTGCCAGAAGTCTGAAGTGTGGAGAAATGCTGTGGTGGAAAGGCAGGGGTGCTATGTATACCAATAGTAAGGAGATAATAGATAAGGAGAGACAGCGAGCTTAAGTTGCTGGAGAAGAGAAAGACTGAGACACATATGTGGGTTTTACTTCCACCAGTGCAAATCTGGACCAGAAACATTGTTTGAAAAATAAATAAAAAAAATTCACTGAAGAATTTTACGGGTACAGATGGGAGCAGAGCCCAGCTGTGCAATGTAACTGAGAAGAGTAATTTCTTGTATTTGTAAAAGGTGTTTTTAAAATGTGTGTTTCAGGATGTTGCAGCTCCACAGGAATTCTGTTTCCATCAGTGACTGAGGATTAAAAGCTGTGACTTTTACATGAATTACTCTCCCATGATTTTTCCTCTACTTAATTGATGGGCAATTAGATATCCCAGGACAGTGAATGAGTTGACCTTGTGCAGGTGACAGTTCTGATCTGTGATTTGTGCTGTGTAAATATTTGATATCCTCTGTTGTGAAGGATCCTGTTCACAGTAACTGTAACTTCAGTAGAAATGTTCAGAAAGCAATGCACTTCCATGGTAGGAAGATCAGAAATTATGATTGTTCTTGGATATGTGATTGAATGCATGGTACCATTGCAACTTTGACAGCTCAGTAATGCGACCAAGTAAAAACACTTGTGCCATGCCAGCCCTGAGATGCAGAAGAGGAGCTTTCCCATAACACAGGAGGGCAGCTCCCTGTACACCATGTTTCCCCTTAGTCTTCCCATCTCAGTTTCATGGCCTGCAGGAATCTTGCCCTGAAATGAGCACATGACTCCAGGAAGGGTGTTAATTCCCACGCACACAGGCAGGGTTGTACAACCACCGTATGTTACAGAGATGAAGCTCCCCAGCCCTGCCTGTTTTAGAAAAGAGAACACAAAAAAGTGCAGTGAAATATGTCTGACGTGCAGCTATCTAAGCCTGGAAAGTTCTTCTCTGTTGCCTTCCTTGCTTCCCTGCTGCTTACTCACTGGCCACAGTACTTCAAAGCCTCCTGTGGGGTTGTTTCCCTAGCTGTGCAATTAACTGTCTCTTTTGAGCCTTCTGTGGTGCTTTGTGCGAAGTGAGTGTACCAACAAATTGTGATACAGATGCCAGAGGGACTCTGTGGGTCACAGCAATGGCACCCACCTTCCTCCGTACCCTGCTTAAACAAAGGTCAGTAGTAAGTTCTTCAGTGTTGCAGTGACAATCCCATAATGCCGATTTTGGAGTTGCATGTAGGAAAGGGCTGGGGGCAGATAGTTTCTTAACGTCAGGCAGTTGAATCCTGGTTGATTTCTGCCTTGAAGTAGTAGGTCAGGTGGGCCAAGTCCCAGCTTTACTGCCTCTTCTTGGAGCCTTGCTGCAAGAAGGGTGGGTGGATGGATAAGGCATTACTCCCATTTGGAGTATGATGATTCCAATTCTAAATTCTGAACCAGAATCTGCCTCTCGTGTATTTTCTGCTGCCTAGCTGGGATATCTATAGATAGAATTCTTTATTATACATATAAATGACTGATCCTTTCATGAATCATACTAAGCTTTTTGCCTTAGTTTTATCTTCTAGTTTTACCTGATACTGTCTTCTCACTGCCTGTTCTATTCTCTATTCCCCAATATTAGCAGCAAAGAAATACTTTTTGAGCATGTGGTTCAGCTAGTTTTTTGCTTCTTTGATTCTTGCTAATTTGAAATATTTTGGAGTGCCTATACAATAATACAACTGTATCCTGGCATTTTCAATGACAACGTTGACCTCCTCAAGCTGCCTTTTCATAGCACTTCAGTGCATTGATATTGCTGTCTGTACAATTTTAATTTAATTAGAACAGTGGCTGTAATCACTGTGGGAGAAGCATGAACTTCCCCACTGACTCCTTTCCCCTTCCTTTGTGATGAGCCATTGCACCTCTGTGTTTGTTTTTTATTTGCTTAAGGACTGAGACATGAGAGGAGAGCCATCACCTGCCCCTGAGCAGGAAGGACAGGCTGGAGGGAGGAGTCCGGGAGGAACTGAACTTCACAAAATTGCTAAGGTTACTGAGACAATCTCTGCTCTCTGCCCAGGAAACGAGATGTTAATCTTTTCCCAGTGCTGCTTTGCATAAGGTCCATTCCAGAGAGCTGTGTTTGTTTTAATTTCTCTAATTACTGATAGTGTGCTGATTACGCTGCTATAGATTTGACGTGAATTGCTGTATTAATGGGATCAAAAATTAGGAGATGTCTGCCATGGAAATTAAGAAGACGACAGCAGCTGGGGGAAGGGAGGGAAGTGGAGAGTTGAATTCATACCCTGGTAGTGCAGAGCTCTAGTTTGCTTTTTTTGGAGTCTGAGCCTTTGTCCCTGGCAGAAGTTGGAGTATGCAAACTATAGCATTGACCAAAGTCCCTCAATGTGCTATTCAGTCCATAAGGGGCTCTGATTTCCTTCCTGCTCCCTGTGTTGGATGCTGTAACTCATCTCAAACTGATCTGGGCTTTCACATCCAGCTATAGTATTGCATACAAACCACTGATGAACAGTGCATCTGCCTTCCTTCCCCTTCCTCTTCCCCTCACTTGCTTCCCTAAGGATTAACTTGAATGTCCTGCTGTTGTCCCCTGTGCTGCTCTGTGGCTGGTTTGCTGTCACTGCCCTGCTGAGTGCCCAGATGTTCAGGGCCTTCTGAATTTTTCCCGCAAAGACATCATTTACCCCCAACACCCCCTTGCTCTAAGGCTCCTTTCTTCCCTCTGCTGTACTCGAGCCACCTACTCGTGTGAGGATCCACAGCAGCAAAACCAGACCCTCACAGGCTCCCCCCTGGCTCCTGGTCCCTTGGCTTGTCTTTTCATTTTGTGCCACAGGTACTCCAGTGTCCTGAGAGGCAAATGTGTGTCAGCTTTCACTCTCAGTTCATCCCTCCCTGTGTGTGGTATCATGTGCAGTATAGGAGGAAGTTTTTATGCAGTGATGAGGGTCAGCTGCCTTTTCTGTCCAGCACAAGGTATTTGCAGACCACATTGGCTTTTTGGGTTCCCGAAAACTGCTGCATAGGTAATGGATTTCTTTGTTTTATCAATTAAAAAAGGTAGTTTTGCTATACCACCTGTCCAACTACTGAAATAATCATGTCATTGGGACAACATGAGAGCTTGCTTAGCAGACTTTCTTACATATTTTATTTTCATTTCTACAGAAATATCCTTTGTGCCTGCCATCTGAGTGAACTTAGTAAAGGGCCAAAAAGACTATCAGATTGCAAGGCTGTTGCTTTGGAGTTTAGAAAGGTGCAATTATATCAAAAGCCTGAAGCTATTTTTATTTGCAGCCTTCCTCATCCTCTACTGTTAGACTTCTTTTAAATTTAATTTTGCTACTTTGAATATTTTATTATTAATATTTTTATTTTAGCAAATTGAATTATTTGTATTCCTGACAGAGAAAATTCTGTTCTGGTAGACTTTGTCAGTAAAGGATGAACCCCAACTCTTCAAACTGAAATCAGTGTGTGCTTTGATGGCCTTGGGAGTCTAGGCAGCTGTTACATGCACTCCTATGACATAGTCATGGTCAATATAGCTTTTGATTTAGACAGGATGGTTTGATCTATGGCATTCTCAGCAGCTGAATACTTAGTAAAGAGGAAAACCCCATAAATTCTCTTGATTTTTAGCCATGTGTTTCAGCGTGTGTCTGCTCAATCGGGAAGGTGAAACCATGTCCTACTCTCAGCAGACCTGGCTGGTTGTCCGGGTGGCACTCTCGGAGTGCCAGCCACCAGAGTACACCCCAGACATCGCCTTCCATAAAAGGTGGCTTGATGCATCTCTTCGAATGCTGTAAGCAAGGTGAAATTTCGTGGTGAAACTTCCTTGACTCCCTGTGAGCTGAAGAAACCAATCAAAAATGATGACAGCAAGCAATATTCCAGCTGTTTTAGTCACCTCTTTGTGGCTACTGGCAAAGTGCTCCGGAGTTGCTATTTTGACATTTCTTAGCTAGTAATTATTTGGGGCTGATCATTTGGTCACTTGTAGGTTTAGATGTTTATAGAGTCCCCTGGCAGGTGGTGAATATGGAATTTGGTAGTACCAAGCTCTTTCTTAGCACTCATCACCAAAAATCTCAAAAGAACACATTAAATGTGGATCGATTTAGTTTCTTTTACCAGTAGATTAAGCTGCAGCAAGGCTGTTTGCTCAAGTACATGCAAGATTCATGCAGGTTCTACCAGCACTACCTATCCTTCCTCCCAAGCTGTGGCTTGAACAACCCTACCATTCTTGGCCTTAATACAAAGGGAAATATTAAACTTGACTTAGGAAATGCTTTCAGAAAAATTCCTAGTAGCAGAGTATCTGGTTGCATAACCTCAGAAGCATGAGACACCAGCCATGTTTGTGTTTGGTGGATCCCACACAGAGAAGCACCGGGCACTTCTGGAATTGTGAAGATTAATGCAATCCGTTCTCAGTGGTGTGAGCACAATAGGTACCTCCTGGAAAGGTGACTCTAAAAAGCCTCAGAAAGCCTGGAGGAGCATGTGTGACCTTGTGCCGGCTGGGCATTGCGTGTGGCTGAGCACACAGCTGGGACAGGTTGCAGAACCAGACTGGTGTTTGTAGTTCTGCTCCATGCTGCAAACAAGGATTAAGCTAATTTTTTTCCACAAGCCCAGTGTCTTGACCTCCCTGTGCCATTACCATTCCACACCTTTTGGAAATCTGTCCAGGACAGTTACAAGGGCAGCTCTTTCAGCATGCAATTTTAAATGTATTGCCCTTGAGAGGCACATGCTGTCCTTTTTTGAGAGACCTTAACTCTGAAATTATTTAGCTCATTTGAGCTTTGCTCTTACTGTAACTCAGGTTGTCCGTATGTCTCATAAAAAGAAAAAGACTTACCTAATGTCTGTAAATTGCTTTGATATTTAGGCTAAAGGTGCTGACAGAAAAATGCAGTATTAGCAAGAAAGGGTATTTCAAAGGCACTAATAGGAGTTGGATAGCTAACTCCCCTTCGTGCCTTGTAAAATACCTTCTGCAAATAGTAATTCACACAGTACTGTGGACATCCAAGGTGTGTGGGAAAA
This sequence comes from Dasyornis broadbenti, assembly GCA_013397935.1. NCBI lineage: Eukaryota > Metazoa > Chordata > Aves > Passeriformes > Dasyornithidae > Dasyornis > Dasyornis broadbenti. The sequence goes on from VZRN01001126.1 coordinate 944,047, forward strand.
GTAACTGCAGTTCCATATCTTGTTTGGTTTTGGCTGTCCTGTCCTTATGAATACTAGGAAACAATGAATCAAATGCATTTGTTTATAGCAGTAAATCTCAATGAAGCTGTCATGGTATAAATCAAGTTATGGTATACCTTTAGGAGACTGATCAGTAAAGGCAGCACATACTGGAAGCATAATGTCTTAGTTTGATACAGCATCTCCTGGGTGTTGAGGGAGGTGGATGGGTTCTGGATTTAATTTGATTTTCCATCTGCTCTTGGGCAGTGAGAAGGCCCTTTGAAGCCACTTTGTCTTTGCAGTGGTGGCTCAGTATTTTTGTGAGCATGAAATGTGACCTGAGCTTGGACTGTATCCTGCATTCTTCAGGAGGGAGGAAAAGGACTTCAGGTCTCCCACCTATCCTCTGGTGCCCCTTCGCAGAGGCAGGCACCTGTGTGGCTGTGTTTCAGAAGTGTTCCTCTTTTTATAAATACCTCCGTGAACAAAGCGAGCAGCTGCAGTGTGGTTCGATTATCTGCGCTGTGTATCGCAGCAGGAAATGCTGGGAAGTGCCTGCTCTGCCTGCCTTCCATGGGTGCTGTGCACCAGGGTGAGAGGTGCAAATGGGCACGGAGAGCTGCACCTCTGGAATGGGAAGCACAGAGTCAGCTGGTTTGGGTCAGGGAAGGAGTTGCATCAGTTGGAAACAGAGCAACGCCTTGTGGCTCCATGGGCGCGTCTTTCATCTCGTCACAACGAACATCCCTGTTTGGTGACTATGAAAAACTGAATTCATGCAAGATAATGCATTGCTGTTGCCTGGACAGTGATGAGTAGAAAGAAACAGAGTTTGTGGGATATAGGAACATAAGATTGAACAATTTCTGGTTAAAAAGTACTGAGCTGAGAGCCACAGAGGCCATACTTGCAGAAATAACAAAGTGATGGTGGAATGAAATAGGCCAGTCTTCTCACTCTGTCTAAACCTGTAATAGTTTATTCTCCACATGTGGTCAGTCTTCTCTGCCATGTGGTTATCGGGTGTAGTGGTGGGACTGCTGATGCTGAGGCTAAACTTCTGCTTCTGCCTGAGCTTGAGAGCAGCAAACAGCACCTTGCGAAAGAATGAGCTGAGTTTGCTTTGAAGCAGTGGCTGCAAGACTTTCTAGGTGTTCCATTTATTTTTGGACATGTCACCTAATCTGCCTGCAGAGATTTTTACAAACCTCCCTTTCCCTTTGGTGGTAAGGGTGCTAACATTACACTCTGCAGGTGCCTCTGTCAGCCTCAGTCTATTTCCCTGTCTCATGGCTGTGATAATGCTGTGGTTTGTCATGGAAGTAATTATCTTCTCTTGGTCCAGCACCAAATTTGTCTTTTCCGTTGGTCAGAGATCGAGGTCAGGATGAAGAGCTGCACTCATACTGTCCTGCAAATGCTCAGAAATCAAGGTAGCTCCTTCTGCTTCTGTATGTGCAGGAATGTAAAGCCGTACTGTTTGCTCTGCCATCATTACATGTCAGTAGCATGGTTTTGGAGAATAATGTGCATTGCCTTCCAGGAAGCATACGATGATGGGTTTTTTTACGTTCCTGTAAAATCATAGCTAAGTTTATTTACAAAGGGTAGACTCTGTACTATGATTGGAGTGCAGACTTAGAATACGGAAGAACTTTCCCGTCAGATCATATGACGTTTCAGTATTAGATTTCTTGTCAGGCATTTTTATAAGTAAAAACCTAACTGTGACAATTATGAAACTAATACAACATTCACAAATTGCCCTTTAACTCTATTTGACGGTATTTGGTTGCAAATTAAACTACTTCAAAGAAGTAATAGTAACTCGTTTAGTCAAACCAAAAGTACTGCATTACTTGGTGCTAAACAGAGCAGTCTTTAATGATGTGTTTTTCTGCAGCAAAGACAAAAGTTATTATGTCTTTAAAATGCTAGGGAGAAGTATAGTGTTAAATACTTAGCTTGTTCAGATCATGACTGATTTGTTGGTGTAACATTCAGTGGGTTTGGCACTTCAGTGATATTCATGCATGTATCGTGGAGTTGCTGTCAGATTTTCACTGACGTAAACCCCTTAGAGTCTCCCCATTTTCTTGTTGCTTCCCCTTTCCTCCCTTGGCAAATTTCTGAGAAGATCCTTGAAAACTTCATCGACCTTTTGAATATTAAACCCACCCCTCTAAAAGGTGCTTGGCCCCCCTGCAGCACCAGGCAGTGCTGGCTGCCAGTGTTCTGTGTGTGCTCTGTGGCTCTTTGGGTGCATCCCTAGTGCTGCTCGCATCACCAGGCACACACTTCCTTCCTTCCACCCACTTCTCCCTCCTCTGCCATGGTTTCACACCTCTGTTCCAAAGTTCACGTTGTCCTCTGTCTTTCTCTCCCTCCCCCCCCCAATCTCTTTTAACAGCAAGAAAGAATTTCCTACACACCTCCAGCGAGCCCGGTACCAAATTACACTTCGTCACCACTACATGTCCCAGTGCCTCAAGCCATCAGGATGGAGGAAGACACCATCAGACTGCCAGCACACCTGCGTGAGTGTCAGCACGAGGCTGCTTAAGTTCTTGGACTGAGGAGGGGGCGGGGTGGGGTGAGGAGTCATTTCTGCTTTTATGGAAGAGAACAAGGAAGTCTCTGGCTTTATACTTTTTAAAATAAGCTCTAGCTGGTTTGGTTTTCCTAGCTATTGTTTTTACCTAAAGAAAATTACTCGTAAATACAGTATGCTGAATCTCTCCCTCCCATCCCCTGCACCCCTTTTCAAGCATTTGGTCTGTTTCTCATGACAGCACAAATATGGAGGGTTTATTTTTGACAGGAAGTGCTGTGTTTCCTTCCACTTTATTGGAATTGCTCAGTTACGTGCTGCAACTCAAGGTCAGAGTTTCACCAGCCCTGGCAAATGGAATGTGTTTGTGCTATGGCTGTTTTTCTGAGGTTCTGAGGGGTCTCAAATACTTGTGGTGCCCAGGCTCTCTAGAGTAGAGCATGAGTGCTGACAGAGGCAGTGGGAAAGGAGGAGGAATGAGCTTAGCTGAGCACAAAAGGATGCTGCAAAGGAGGAAGGATGTATCACTGACATTGGAACAAAAACTGGAGATGGGGGCAAGGGGAGAGCCAGGTACTTCCTTGCTGACATGATTTAGTGTTTGACAAATAGGAAAGGCCAAGGACTGTTGGCCAGTGAGAGGTGAATTAGATAGGATAGGGCAAGAAGAGTGGAATTTTCCTTTTTGGAGGGGAAGCAGTTCGGATGGAAATAAAGATGTTATAAGTAAACTTTTGTCGGGTGTTATATTCCTGAGGTACTTGAGCAACAATGAGCAAGAGGGCCAGGAGCAAACAAAACTTTGTGCTTTGCCATCTGACAAATGGATTTGGGATTTTGGCGGGGGGGAAGTTAATGTTTATCACAAGACACTCTCATTCCTGTCGTCAGCTGTCTACCGCACACAGTCCTTTTCTGGATGCAAACTGTGTTTCAAGCATTTCTGGAGTCCCGTGCTCTCTCCTTTGCTGGCCACAGAGTTGCTCTGCCCCACAGTCACTCGCTGCCATGCTGTGGCCCAGGTTGTACCTTTTCTGTGCTTCCTGGTGGAAGTGGGAGCTGGTGCTGCAGCGTTTCTGACTGTGTCTGGTCCCTGCCTGAGCATCCACGAGCTCCCAGGCCTGGCTTGCGCATGTGTGGGGCTGCTCAGCTGTTCCCCCGGCCTGGGGAGGACTTGCTGCCACACTTACAGGGCATTTCTACACTTTGCCCAAAGTAGGCACAAAAAACCCCAACACGAGCAGTTTTTCTCCAGCAGTTCTTTTCCCCACTGGTGTTATTCATCCCCAGATCTTTTGGTTTTTTTCCTGATTGCAGTAGCTGGTACTGTTTCCTTCTGCTGTGGGAGCCACTGTCTGTCCACTCCACAGCCAGGATCACAGCTGGCTTTCCAGTTACTTATTGCCCTCCCCACTGTGTCTGGCAGATGCATAAGGCAGGAAAACAGAGACTCTTGATACTGAAAGTGGTGGTACATGTTGTACCTGCTTCCTTCCCATCAGCTAGCCAGCACGCTGGATAGTGTAGAATTTATACGGCTTCCTCCCAGTGAAGACTTTTTTCATAGTATTTTTAGGTGTGGTCTAACCTTTCACCTTGACTTTTGTTTTTACTGTTCTTTTGGTTGGCACATTTTTAAACTTGCAAAGCTTCTTTCCCTGTAGTATTTCCACACCAGTCTGACTTGTTGCAGTGTAAAAGCACAGTGATTAATCATGAAATATCTGTGAAATAGCCTTCCATAAAGTTAGTGTCTGAGGTCATAAACAACATGGAGCACATTTACACAGCCTTACTAATTGTAGTCAATAGCAGTGTAGTATTTTGTAGCTCAGTGTGCAGTCTATTAACACAAAACACTCTTGTCAACCAACAGACCCAAACACTGTTAAAACCACTGTTGTTAAAGTACATAGGTTCAAAGCTAGGCCAGGAGTAGCCATTCTGAATTCCTAAAATGATCTCTGGTAAAACTTTTGTTACACAACTTCATGTAGTAACTGCTGTGTTTAGGTCCAGTAACTCAGCTATTATGTGCAGAAAGATTTCTGCTCTTCATGTAAAAGACTTAAGTGATGAGGAGGATATAAGGTCTCTAGATGTTCTTTTAATGCTTAATTATCTCCTTATTTGCTTTTTTTTAAGTGCCCTATTTATAGTTTGAATTAGTCAAGCTTCAGTTTCCAACTATTAGATCTCATTATCGCCTTTCCTGCTAAATATTGTCGAAAGGCTCCTCCTGATATAGGTGCTTTTAGATAGTCACTTCTTAACCTTTTCTTGGCCAAACAGGATAGGAAGAGAGGTTCTTAAGGCTGTCAGTCTTCCTGTTAAGCTTTCAGATTTCAAATTCTGTTTATATCACCTCTGAGAACTGTTTCCCACTTCAGACATCCTTCTTAAAGTGAGGACAACAGAAGATTAAAGATGATATTCCAGCTGTAGTCTTGCTAATACCATGTATAGAAAAAACTCAGCACCTTTTGCATTTTGTGTCATGAGGTTTTAAAAGGTATTAATACACGGTTTTTCAGTTCCTGCATGGACTCCTCTCATTTATTTTTTTGTCTGTTTGTTTGTTTATTTTTAGAGATGTGTCTGAGGCACAGCTTTGATCTTAAATCCAAACTGCCTCAGAAGTCAGGCAAAGCAGCTAATTTCTAGTTCAGGCTGTGGTACTGTGTGTGGAGGTTTGGTTTAGACCTGCAAAATCTAAGGATTTTCTAGGTCTGAGATTTTATTTGGTTCCATTCCTACTGTTGTTTTTGTTGATTAGGTGGAGCCTAATAATTTCTTTCAGCCCTCACTCCTTCCAGTGCAACAGGGAGATGTGGTAAATTCCTCCACTCACACACAGAGCCAAGAGGTTGTCAGGCCTCCACTCCTCCTGTTTCCATGACATTCTGATGGCGTTCACCAAAATCAAGGCAGAGTTCAATCCCAACCCACACATCTTCATGTACCTGTGCTGTAGGTGCAGCTCAAAAGAGCACTTGGCCCAAAGAGAGGCCTAGAGACAAACGTTTCACATGGAACATGAAGAGCACTCTCTGGATTCAGGCAGTTTTATGCCTTCTGATGAGAAATTTCACTGTTTCTAATATTTCAGAGCACTCTGAGATCACCAACAGCAATAGTATCAGGACAAGAAGTAGAGCAATTTCCTTTGGTGTAATAAATTTTTTCTCACTGTTTGATGGGCAAATGGGCCTCAGGTAGGCTGAGCTGATTTTAGCCAGAGACTGGAAAAAGGAAAAGTGCAAAGTTTGGAAGGGTGGAATGCAAATCCCTCTTTGCTACTTCTCGTTGGTCAACACAGCTACAATTAAATAGAAACAAACACCTTTTTCTGGGGATGATGTGGAAGCACTTTTCCCTTCTCATACAATCTTTTATATTTTAAGTAGCTGCTTTCTCCCCAGCCAGCCTATAGTATAGAACTGCAGTGTAATCAGTCTTAACCTTAAATCTCTGGGATAGTAAGAATCATTTTTGGATAAAACATACCTTTCTCTGGTGCTGCACTTCTTTGTAAGGTACTTTTGACCCCTACTTTTAAACACACGTGTTTGCCTAACATCCACTAGGAACACAGAGTATTGGGGGCATCGTGTCAGTAGGGAGCTGGGGAATATTCTTTCTCACCCTTGAAGTACGTGGTTGGAAAACAGTTGCTCTTTGTCCCTGGTGTATGTGCCATGGTAGCTTTGCAGCATATATAATCTCCACTAGACTGTACTTATGTCAGAGAGAAGGAGTGTTTGGAAAATGGACATTTTTTACTGAGGATTGAAGAGAAGCAAGTTCAATTTGCACACGAGGTTCAAATGCCTTAGTGCCTTCTGGGACCTTGGACACCTTGTTTTAGTTCCCCTACTGTAAAACGAAAAAAAAAAACAAACAAACAAACAGGAGTGCAAAGACTCTTAAATGTTTTGAGAAGTAATGCAGAAACTGCCCAGATATTGTGATAATGAATAATGCAGAGATAGGTGGAAATCCTCTGAAACTATTTGCATGCCCCTTATCTCTGGGAAAATACTCCATTCTGCTACAGAGAGAAAGTTAGTGGGGTTTTTTGGTGGGGGTCTGTATGTTTTTTTATGTAATTTTTATTAAAGGCCATCTCTTTGTCTTATCAGCTAAAATGTCGTTAGCTACTTATGGCCAATACCTTGTAGTAAAAAATTCTCTATCCAGGATACTGGCTAGAGGATACAGCATTTAAGTGATGGATATGAGAACCCTTCCCTGTGTCTATTAATATGCTCTGAATTAGAGAGGAAATAGCTTTTTCCTTTTTGGTAATAAGCAATATTAAAATAAGATGGTCTGCCTGCTATAACAGCCACTGTAAATATGTGCTAGAGGCTTCATGGTTTCCTTTTGTCTCCTTCAACATAAAACTTATTCAACAAGATAGACAGAGGAGATCTCAGTGCCAAGAAAGGACTTGTTGCATGCTCTGACCCTGTGCAACATCATTCCCCCTTGCGCACTTAGGTTGCTTTGTACAGTTTGATTCTCTGAAGGGCATCTTCTCTTGGGAACATATGTGTGTTTGTTTAGGAAGAGGGATGTCATGGGCAAAGATTTCAGAGTTTTCAGTTGATACAAACATGAAAATGAGTTCATTTGTACCTCTGAATTACTAACTCTTCTCTCCTTAGTGCTGGCATCCTTCATACGTCTGCAGCCCATTGTCGTAGTAAAACACTCTGCACGTACTTTTCTGCGCACACAAAGCAATTCTTCTTGGCAACAACTAATTTTTCTTGCTGTTGCCTTTTTTTCTCAGCCCCCAACAGTCTGCACTGATGTTCAGAGTGATGATGATACACTCGAGATGTCACAGTACATGCATCACCTCATAGTGGGAGAACTTTTACTTTGGGACTGCAGTGTTGTGTTGACTCCACTCACTTTTGGGGGCTTGTGGTGGTAGGGAAAGCTAAAGACCTATTTGTAAAATTGTCTGAGTGCTTGTTGTTTCCAGTGTATGCTTGGGTTCTGGTCTTTGGTTTTTCTGGTATGTGATAAGTTCCAGGCCACAGCTGATTTGGATAAACTTCACAGAATGCAGACCTGGTCACATACAGCTACTGAGATCCCATTTTTTGATTTCAATATCTCTGTGTCCCTTGTTGTTACTGTCTGTTCTACTTCCCACATTAAGGACAGAAAGGAAATTTGTTTAGGTTTCTGCAATGACTATATTAAAGGCTTTAAGTTTATAGAGAATGTTTCATAGGAGTCTTTCTGCCTGGCTATTTGTATTATTATTGGATACTCTGATTTGGTGGGAACTAGTCCAGTGGCTCTGTATTGGTTTGGCATCTTTGTGACTTAGCTGTGCCACATACTGCAATAAAGTTCTGTGTGGACTTGAGTAGTAGGGTAGGACAGGTAGTTGGGCAGTTGCTTTCAACTACGGCATTTATTAGACCTGAAGGCAGTTTGTTGCCAGTTTCTTTCTTCTGATCATGCATTGTTGCTTATATGTATCATTTGTGTTTTAAGGGCACTAGTTTTCTTTTTTTTTTCCTCATTAAAAGAATGCAGGAAACAATTAAGAGAAGGAGGAGGAAACAACAACACTCTCAGGATTGCCAAGGATTCATTTTTTTCTGTATAGTGTCTATTAATTATGCTACTCCTTTTATTAATCCTTTGGCACCTGTTAATTATTCTACAGTTTTGGCTAGCAGCTGGAAAGCCACTTTGAAGCATTAAGCATATTGTTGTTTAGTTACTAGAATATTCAATGCACTGAACTGAAAGTATGTAGTGAGATGGGAAAAAAAGCCCTTTACCCTAAGCCACATTTAGAGCAGCAAGCAATAAAAATATTTGCTTTGGAAGGATCTTTGTGGAACAAAACTGACTGACGCACATACAGGGAAAATAAAATAAAAGCTTCATATGACAAAGGGACTGGGAGAGGTGGCCAGAATGTCAAATTAGTGGCTGGGACTAATCCTGGTCCTGCTGAAATGAGTGGTTAAACTCCCACTGATTTTTGTGGGACCTGGACTGGCCTCTTTCTCAAATGATTGGCTTCTCCTAGACCCCTCTTTGTTCTTCTCTGACATTATGGCTGCTCAAGCCTCATTCTTCCCTCTTACTGTCCTTGCCTTTTCTTCTAATCTGCTTTTCATGTTACATGTAACCAATACCAACCCACTACCAGAAAGAAAAAATTTAAGCCTGGCAGTAGCATTGCTTGCTAACACCTTATTGCAGTATTTAAGCTTGGTGTTACATCTTCATCTTCTACCATGGGCTGTTCTTGCACGTTTACATTGTGAGCTGTGCAGAGAGGGTCCATCCAGCAGTGCCTCCTGGTCTTTCAGTTTATAACTGTTAATAGTCTGCTGACAGGCTGACTGGAGTGTGGAAATCCCAGCTTGCCATCCTGTCAGCTCAGGGACCATTGCTTTGGTTAACCCCAGTGAAGCTCCCTCAGGACTCTGAGCTGTGTCCAGTTGTTGGTCAAACAGGATGCACATCATGATCTGGGGAGACACTGATCATGCCTGCCTCTAACCTAAGGTAGGCTGTTCCACAGGCACCCTGAGGTGCTCACCTGAATTGAACTCATCTGCTCCAGCCTCCATCCCAGGGATTTCTTACAGCGACTCTCAGGCCAGCCTCAAAGAGATCATCCAAACAGGGACCTTGGATGGGTGGGAAGCCCAGTCTCAGAGTCACTCCTGTGCCATGGCTGGGCACAGTATTATACTACTATTTTATATGGACTATTGCACTGGTCTCACAAATGAAACCCCATTACTGATTCATCTGGGAAAACTGTGGCCTTTGGATCATGAAGATCCTGCTTTGCATTTTCTGGCATGGTCCTCGTTCATCACCTGTAAGAAACTAACCCCCTTGTCAGTGGGTTTGCACTGGAGTGACACAGGGCCACTTCAGTTGTCACTTCTGTAAACAGCTGATGAGTTGAACCCTAAATCTGTTAACTCCTGACTGCTGCCTGGTGGAGATGGCAGAAGCATCCAGGTTAAGTGTGAAAAAACCTGTAAAAGGAGCTGTGAGCTAGTTTCTGCTTCTTGAGAGATTATTTTAGATTCAAGTGGTTTTGATTTTGCTCAGTGTGCCTGGTTGTTGCCCAGAGTTAACAGCAGTTTCCTGCACTGACAGTTCCCAGTGGAAGCGTGTGGAGGGATGAGACCCTTCCTGCCGCAGTGGGAACCTGCAGAGCAGTCCTGATGTGGAGGTCAAGAGACCCTGTGCTTCAGGATCCGGAGAGCTGGCACTGTGGGAGACCCAGTGGTGCTAAGCCAAACTTTTACTCTCGTGGAAAGCTTCACTGTAGGGTTTTAAATCTCCAAAACACACGCTCACCTCTATTCAGAGGGCAAAGGAAACCGTGTCACTTTAATATGGGATTCAAGCTTGATCCCTTGTGGAATTCCTCTGGAAAGTGTGGAGAGGAATAAGAAGCAAAAGCAGCAGGACATTTATGGTATTGCTGGGTTTGAAGCATTTTTAGCTTTGTCTTAAAGGGACGCTGTCAAAATCAGTGAACCTAAAATTAGCTCGCTTTTCTCTTTCCATCGCAAATGTCTGTTCAATTTTTCATTTGTATTATGTTATAAATGATTCTATGCTCTTCTTAAAAATTATTTTTTGTAAGAAATAAAATGAATGCAAAGAATGCAGCATTCATAAACAACCCTACAACTAAAGAAAACACAGAAGAGAAACTGTGTGTAAGCCATGACTAACAACTCCACAATAAGAAACAATTGTGTGGTGAGAGCCTTGCAACAAAACACAAGTGTGATGAAAAACCCTGCAGAAACAACATAGCATGATCTTTTAACAGAGATGAGCTGCTGCCTCTTGGAAGAGAACAACTCTGTCCAGCACTGAGAAGGGCATATAGGAGAAACCTGCTGTAGCTATGAGGTCCCGGGAATTAATGTGGCAGGTCATGTGTATACACACACAGAACCAAAACAATTGTTTGATGCTCTTTATGAGAAGCTGGATTTCCTTCTGTTGTACTTTTATGTCTTCTCTCTCCTATGCTGGCACTCCTGGTGCTTAATAAATACAGACTGGTAAAATACCGATTTAATGGGGTTTCATGCCATTTTTAGAACTCCCTATTTTACTGCTGGAGCAGAAGGACTAAATGATTCGTGAGTTTGTTGAAGACATTTTTGGTAAAATGATTCCATCCAGATTTGGAGGCCCAGTCCAGTACCTCAGCCAAGAGCCTCTTTCCAGTATCATTCTCCAGAGGTTCTTGGGAGGGTGAAGCACTTATGCATCAGGCATTCCAGCCTTGTGGAATGCTTGTCTTTTATGGGATGAATATATTTGAATGTGCTTGCTTCTCATGTAAAATGTTTTGTGCAGGACTAGCATGATTCTATTAATGTAGCAGTGATCCTCATTCAAGAAATTTTAGTAATATATTTAATAGGCATATGGTTGGTGATATTGTGAGTTAATAAACAATCACCACTGGTCGGCTTTTGAGAGTCAAAGCATTCGGAAACTTGCTTAACTCCAAATCTTTCCTTACAAGTTTTTATGCATAGAAGTCATACCCCAGGAATAGCCTGAAGCACCCTGCTTTATTTACTCCATCTGCCTGTCTGGTTTTGATCTCCTTATGCTTTTGTATCCCACTGAAAAGAAAAGTGTCTGCTCTGCACTGGCAGCATGGTCAGGTAGCTCTGTGGCAATTATACAGACCAGAAAATGAAAATGTTCAATTATACCATGACAAGTAAAAATTAAATTAACGTCTCCAGTGATTAACCAATATGTTCTTCCTGCCTTTAGAGTCCACAGGCACCGTATGGGGTGTTCTGCAGTCAGTGGAGAGGAAAGATAAGGGACTCCGTGGCAAAATTCTTGATTATGGGGGTTGTTTTGGCGTCAGTGGAGGTTTTTCTGAGAGTTTACTGAGGGGATCCTTGTAGCTGGAGATTCGCTGTCCAAGCCCAGAGCTGCTTGTAGCACTGGATCCCATGGGTTGCCAGAACCTGGACCTCTGCTGCAGGAAAGCATTACTCTACCCATGTTCCTGCATGGCTGCTGCACTGTCCTGGTGCTGTGAGGTGCAGGAGGGTGTGGTACCCCTGTATGGGATTTGTCCATCCCCTCTCTAAGGAGGAGTGGTAGTTTCACTGGCTTTTGGACTGTGCACCACTCCTCCCCTGGGGTTGGAGGGGGAACATGTGAACAGAGCCCCAGAAGTTCAGTCGGGATGGTCTGGGAACTGTAGAAACACACTTCCTTCAGAGGTAGATGCTGTAATGCTGGTAATGAATTTGCACTACCTCAGCATCCTGATAAAAAGGGTTATTTTCTTACTAATATATTCTCAGCATCACCCTCTTCAAGTTCTCTGGGAGCATTTTTTAAATGTTTCTCTCAGGTGTCTTAAAGCTTCTTGTTTGCAGAACAAACATCCCAAGGGAGCTGTGAGCTGGTCAGAGCACTGACATTTTATTTTAAACCCACCAGCAGAAAAAAAAAAATAGAATATTTTTGAAGGGAAATTTCCTTTTTGGGTTTTTGTATCCCTGAAAGAATTTCCGATGCAGGCAGATAGTAATTCCTAGCTACATACTTCCTGATAAGGAAACGGCTCCAATAAATGCAGCTATAAATAGCTACCTTTTTATTTTTTAAAATGTAGGGAGATCTGTTTAGCTTTTCTTTCAAACTACTGCAAGAAGGGACAGTGTAGGATAAAAGTCTTAGGTTTGGCACCCATTTGCTTCCCAGATAAGTTTTTAATCTGCATTTATACATTTATTTTCATAAAGTTTAGATTTCTGTTTATTTCTGCTCATCTTTCTCTCAACGCTGTAAAAGAAAAGACCCCATCTTTTTATATGGTAAACATAAATTGCATTTTGCCTCCTTCATGAAGGGAAAGTATTACCTGCTTTACACAGAGTTCTTAATGCTTTTGCTTTGTGCCTGTATTTCAGTGCTCCTCTGTATATAGTTTGTTAAGGTGCTTTGTCATCTCAGAATAAGTAGCATGATCTTCCACTGCAATTTTTTCACATTTGCTGTGGATTTGCTGGAGCAAATGCATGGTTAGACATAAATTTCTTTTTTCTAAGATTTAGTTGCTGAGACCATTCTGTGCAGTTAGTTTGTAAACTGTCTGAATTTTCTATGTTATCTTCCCCCTTTTTACAGTTTTATTTCATGTATTTTTAATGTCATGCCTTTTATTTTGGACTCTTGCTAAAATTTTCTCTTGCTGGTCCTGCTTTTCTTTATTCTTTAAAAAGCGGACACCAAACAAATGGTACTTTCAGAGAAACAAATAATTGTTTACCCCCACAAAAATTTATAGAGGTGAATAAATTTGGTGCAAGAGGTAACATGAAAATATCTTTGCAGGTTAGATTTCAAGCTGGCTATAGCAGTCATTCAGATTACAGCTGAAAATATACACATGTCCACTGCCTTCATAGTTTTATCGAAAACTGTAGATAGTTTTATCTATAGTTTTAGAGGATGAGTGCTTTGTAAATCATCTTGAGCCGCACTTAGACCTTAGTTAGTCCCTGGTTTCTGTGCTGCAGCAGGGAAGGGTTTGTGCAGGCTGGCCTGTCCTGCATGGCTGTGATGGGTGGGGGTCTTCAGCAAAATCCTGAGGCACTGCTGGGCATGGCCATCTTCACAGGGTTGCTGGTGGCTGGGTCATCCTCTTTTCCCCACTTTTTCCTGTCCTGAGCGCTCCCTGGTTTTTCTGGGGATTGTGTGAGGTGGCCACGCTGGGCTGGATGTACAGCGCTGCTTGAACCATGGCCAAAGCCCCTGGAAGGCGCCGGTGCCACTTCCTCAGTGCCGGCAGCCAGCAGAGAGCTGAGGCCCAGCACAGCAGAGAGGAGGTGGAATAATCCCCCTTTTCCTCCTCCTCCTCCCCCTTTCTCCTCCCAGCGATTTCACAGGATCTTGTGACTTGTGGCCAGATCCTGCCCGTGAAGGCACTCAGCTGCCACGGGCCTCTCCTCTTGGCCGCTCCCGGCTGGCGTGGAGCCGAACAGATTGCACAAGGGTGCAGCTGGTGGCAGATCCCTCCGTGCCCCTCTCGCTCCTTGTTTGCTGGAAGGACCCAGCAGGACTCAGCCCTTGCCCCTCCATAGCCCCTGAGCACATTGCTTTACACGCTTCTCCTTTGGAGGCACCCGGAGGGGTTTTACCTCCTGTCTCCTGTGCTCCTCTCTTGGCTGCACCAGAAAGGTTGATCTGCGTGTGCAGGCCTTGCCACACCTCCTCAACAGGCCCATGGAACATGCACAATTAATACGGCATTAATTAATTATGAGGAGAACTCGCTGCTGGCACAAGAACCAAGGATTGCAGCTTATAAAGTGAATCCTTTGATGCTGAGCTTTAAAGAACATTTCCATCAACTCAAGCCAGCAGAGAGATTCTGTGATATTTATTCCCTCCCTCCGTACAGACTCCAGAGCACGGAGTTCGGCCACCCTGGACACCAGCAACAAAAGCAGTGGTGGTGGTAAGGGAGGAGGGTTCAGAAAGCATAACCAGGGCTTCACCCTCAGTAGTAAAATTGCACAAGTCCTGGGTGAAAACGTTGGGCCTGAGCCAGACATGGTTTGTTGAGCCAGCTCAATAGGTGCAAAAACTGACCTTCTGGACCCGCTGACACGAATAGCAGTTGTCTCACTGTCTCCAGCAACTCCCACAGTTTTATTCAGAATATGTGTTTGTGTGAGTAAATTCGTAGGTTTGTGCTGTGCCTCTACTTACTTGGCCAATGTTTGGGGGAAGAGAGATGAAAGAATGACTGTGCCTGTTCAGTTTGTGCAATACTGAGAATTTCTCCCTTTCGACTTCCTCCTTCTCGGTAGTGCAGAAGGAAGTAGCCCCGGTCCCTGCTGGTCCACAAACCAGTTACTCATTTCAGTTCTGCCACTTGAGTGGGTCCTTGTGTGTTTCCTAGTGGGGGAAATCTCCCTTTATGTATATAAGTTCCTTCTTCCTAGTCTCTCTTTTGTTCTGATTTCTTCCAAGCAATCTGTCTCCTTCAGTTTTTAACTTCTTTACTGGCTTTCGCTTCCTCTCCATGATTCAGTGAAGGCGTTTTGTCAGAAAAACCCTCTGTGCACAAATACTTCTTTGTTCCCTTTTTTTTTGTTTTTCTGTGTTATACTTCTTTGTATCTCGCTTCCCTGGAAACTTCCTTGGTAGTCTTACTACCTCTGGGCTTTTAGCTTCATTACTCTGGGTAGTCATTACTGGGTTGCTGAGTGTATAATTGTTCAAGGCACCTTGATCTTTTTATTAGAGGTTTGGGTTTTTTTACTGCTCTTTAAATACTAATAGGTAGTGGTGACAAATATTGTTATTAAATCCACGAGGCTTGTCTCATCGCTGCTCCACAGCTCGCTTGGTGGTTTTTTGCTTGTTGAAAGTGAGCATAACCAACTCACAGGAGTCATTCTCTACTTCCGCTTTGTGTTCTTGGGGATGCAGTGCATGGTGTGGAGTAGTGGTGAACATGGCACATGCAGTAGAAGGCTTAGTGCAGGATTTGAAGCCTTGGAGCTCAGCAGTTTAGAAAAAAGGGACAGCACTTAATGTCTGTAAGAGCTGGAACACTTATAGATCTTCAGTTTTTACGCCACCTCTCACTTTTAAAATGATGCAGAATGAAAAACAAGCAGAGGAACCGGGAGTGACAGTAGAGGTAACAGTGATAGTGAGCTGAGCTGTGTTTGTGATGGGCAGACCTGAAGCAGCTGGGCTGTTAAAGGAGTCAGTATTTGCTGCTGGCCTCCTGCCACACCATTATCAGTGTATGCAATAGCGATGGCTGAATCTCAGAAAGTTTGGCGCTGATTCAGTTCAACAGAACACCCAGAAGTAAATCCAGATGTCTTTTAAATTGGTTGGATCTGTAGTGTTATGGTGAGTTCTATATAATTATGTTTTTCGTGTGAGAGTTCTGGGAGAATCTAGCTAGTCCAGAATAACCCTGAGAACACAGCTTCTCACGCACGGCCTTGCTGCTGCTCCATCATCTGCAGTGAGAACGTGTGTGCACAGAAACTCCACTGGAACTCAGACAAGAGTTAACAATCAAAATTTATTTTAAAGCTGAGAAGTTTTGATTATTTTTTTTAATCTGACATGTATCTCCATGGGCATGTACATATTTAGATCCTGTGGAAAAGAGGCTTGCTCAAGTACTTAGGTTTTTATGCAGAGAGACTGTAACTTTTCCTTTTTCTTTTGAAGCTAATTAGCACTTAGAATGTGTTACAACCATTTCTTTTAGGCAAAGTTGTAAAATTACTGCCTATAATGAAACAAAAAATGGGTGCAGAAGAGGACGGAAGGTGCCTTTTGTGTCACAGGAGCTGCTAAACAGGCTCAGAAGTGCTGTCCTCGCCACATCTCTGCAGTACGAGCACGCTCAAGAGGGTTAGCTTGTGTTTGAGTCTAGAGGCCCAGGTTTAAACTGGCCTTTCAATCCACTTTTACTGGTTAAAGTGATCAGTCAGCAGTACTGTATATGTTTGAAGTCTCTAAGTTGGCTTAAAATTGTAGATGGAGCTCTATCAGCTGTTTTTAATGCTTTCTGAGTACACTCCATGAGCAACTTCCTGAAGAGTACTAATGTGAAGTCTAATCCACAAACAGTCTTGGCACTAGTTTCGAAGCTGAAATAATCAGAGTATTATAACCTATTGTGAATAAAGGTAGCTCTTACTGATAATTCTATCCTGAAATGACTGGGCCCCACTGAAGCATTTTCACTACAGTTTTATAAGTCATTAAAACATCAACAGTGTAAAGGCTGTAAAAATATCATTTGTGGTACAAAACATGTTTCTTGGCCAGCTGTAAATTACACATATGCTTTAAATAATTTTAGCATCAGGACAGTTGCACTTCAATAGATCCTGACAACTGGAAGAGCAGGGACGTTTTCCATATGAATAAAATGCCCAGCATGTCATTACAACTTGAAGTTATGGTCATCTACTAAATTAACTGCTCCCAGTGTCGTTCAGAATTGGGATGAAAGTAAATTATTCTTATTTTAATAATTTTTCTCAATTTTTTCTGAGAGATAGCAACTCATTCAAATGGGACCATAGTACAAGGAAATCTCATTCAAAAGGATGTTGTGGTTGTTCAGTAGAAAACAATTATAGATGCAAGTAGCTCATGATTTTTTCCTGTGGTTTTGCAGTAAGACCTGTGAATGTCCCTTGACTACAGAGTTAAGCAAAGATATTTGTTAAAAATCAGTCACCAGACTCTAATTTTTATAGCAACTGTGCATTGATTTCACAATTTTGCACAAAAATTTTTAGGAAATTGAAGTTCTGACACAGACTTGTTAAAGCTCGTGAATTCCTAGGGAGGTGTCTTAATGCCTTGTATTTATTCAAACTCTGTCCAACTCACGGTGTGGTGGTCTCATCCACGTGTTCATTTTCAGTGTGCTAGGGAACCTAGTTAGAACAAACTTCCCCAGTCCTCCCACTCCTAGGAAACTAGAGGGGAATACAGGACCCTGCAGTTTGAGGAAAAAGTAGTTTTGTAAGTGAATAGGTTGGCAGGGAGAAAGTTATGATGTGGCTATGAAATCATTCTTGGTATGGAGAAGGTGACCAGGAAATGATTATTCACAGTTCCTTACAGAACAGCGAATCCAGAGATCCAAGATAAATCATTGGGCAACATGTCTAAAAGAAACAAGAATGAGGATGCATCACTGCGTGAAAGAAATTGTGGGAAGATGTTTGCAGGGCTGAAAGTGTGAGTGGATCTCTAAAAGCAACCAGGTGAACCTGTGGAGAGAGGGATAGGCTGTGTGGTCAGTATGGAAACAGTGGCCTGAGTGCAACCACAGCTCATGACGTCCTTAAACCACAGATTACCAGAGGCAAAGATAAGTAATATATATTATAGTGGAGATTGTTTCATGTTTCCTTATTCCTTAAACTTTTTGCTTATATATCCATGCTGTAGATGTTTGGGTAGAAGGGTTGGAGATCTTTTCTAGGATGGTAGTTTTTATATTTTCACCCGTGTCATAACCATCTCCAGTGATTTGACAGTAGTGTGGATGCCATCCAAGCAGATATATATTCAGTACACATATGCTACGCCAGAGGGCTCTTTTAGGTGATAACTAACTCATCAGCTAGAGGCCACAGAAAAAAGTTAAGTGAGGGGATTTGCCTTTAAGCAATTCTGACTAAAGTCTCTTTACACAACAGCTGACTGGATTGCTGAATGTAATGCCAAGGGCAGCAAGAGAGAAAAAAAAAGTCATGTAAATTAGCTGGCGAGGGAACAGGATAAAGCTATCTGGTAAGGGAGGGAATGGGAGAGAAGGGCAGGCAGCCACCTCCTGGAGCTTCAGCTTTAGGGACCAGGTTTCCTCCAAATGTCTGAAAAACAAATTTTGAAGTTGAAACTGGGTAAAACACGGAGAGCCTCTCCCCATGGCATATAAGCCTCCAGTGGACTGTAGTCACCCCCACATGCAATTCTATTATCCCTGGCATTTGTTTCTCCCATACACCCTCAAAGGAATGCTTTCATTTTTCTGCTGTTGTTCAGTCCAAGATCCAGTTTGACCTGTGCTCCTTTTACGGCCCTATCTCACATCCATTTAATGTGCCACACGAATTTCAGTTCTGCTTCCTCTCTTGCCCCAAACAGCAGTTTGGGTTTCTGGGTGTAGTTATTAAAAAAAGTTATTCATTATTATCTGTAATTTGAAATGGTAAATTAAAAACTAACTGCAAGTCTGGTTGTGCTTCTGACCTGTATCCCCTTTCCTTAGGTGCTTCACAGAATACCGTATGTTGTTATTCACTCTGGCCTGGATGTTCTTGGCTCTCTCCCACGTAGTGATTCACAAGATGTCTGTGAGATTCATTTTTGTAAATGTGGTTCTCCCCCTTCCCCCTGTATATTCTCCCCTCCCTTCTCCTTTGTTTTTGAGTTTGTTAAATAGAACTCATGGTACGTGTAAGGGACAGAGTGCAGTCTCCGACATACCATCGGAAGAGATCTAAGATAGCGTGTGGAATTTTCCCGCTGATTTCCAAGGAGATAAGAATAGTTTGCAAAGCTTTTCTACAGCTTCCCCTCCTCTTCCTCTGCTCTTTTGCAGCTCTGTGTGTCCTGTGCCTCTCTCAAGATATTTTCTTGTAGTAAAAAATCAGTGCCTTGTGCCCTCCGAACGCTCCTGGCTGTCCCTGGGGAGAGGGGAGCTGGGGGCAGTGGTTCTCCTGTGCGAGGGCAGAGCTGCAGATCCCAGTGCCGGCTGCTGGAAGCAGGCAGGGGTGTTTGCAGGGCTCGCATGCCAGAGCCTCTTCAAACAGCTCTGCTCAAAGGCATGAGCTGGGCTCACTTCTGAGGGAAATTTCCTTTTTGGGGAAGTTGCTGCAAAGGAATTTCCTGTGTGGGCAGACAGAGCTTCCTGACTTGAAGGCTTCTTGGAAGGGAAACCGTTTCATAATGAAATGATAAATTAAAGACATACCAGCCCTGGTTCGCTTCAAAACAGCTATTGAGAGAGCTCAGGCGGTGCACCATTATACTCCTGCGCAGAATGAAAATAAATTGCATCCTGACAGGGTTCTCCATAGGAGACCATATCCTTCCCCCCAGCCTTCCTCCCTGTAGGTCTCCCTTTCCTCCTCCTTTCCTCCTCCCCTGCTGTTTTCTTCACTGTCATCTCTCTTCTGCAGCCCCCTGTAACTAACACGCACAGGGGCGTGAGGTCAGGGATTGTTTGCTAAATGTGCTCCTTCCTCCATGGAGCACTCCGCTCTGGTTTAAGCCCTGCTGTGCTGACTGGCAGGGTGAGTGCCCTGGGTGTAAGTCACAGAAATGGCACAGGACTGCCCTGAAAACTGGGTGCCATGGCTGCTGATGTGGTTGTGGCAGGGAGAAATTAGGGATATCTTTGGAGTTTAAGCCAGTGCCTGTAAGGAATGTCTTGGTGCAGTTATGAAAATATCTGGGAGGAAGTGTTGCAGATAACTGTTTCCTGTTAAATAAGAGGGAAAAAAAGGACCTTTGCTCCATCAGTCAAGACACAATGGAGGGAGGGCATCACCAGAGAGCTCAGGCTGTTTTCGATAGGCACAAACCAACTCACACCATTTCCCTGCTCTGCCCCATCGCAATCTGTTGAAGAGGGAAGGCGAGTGCTGGTGGGTGTCTGTGCCCTAAGGGATGCCCATAGCTGTAAGCTCAGCTAGTCTGGGTGAAGAACTTTGATCAGACTGCTGGGGTTGCCAAACACTTTGTGCCTGCAGATGGAGGATATCATTTCAGATGGCTCAGGGGTAGCGGGAACAAGAAAGTGAGAGTTTCATGTTACCTTTCTTTGTCTCAACTGTATTTTCTGTAAATTTGATGGGGGATCCCGCTCACAACACCTAGTTCCACAAAGTGATCTGACATGCACTGATACAAGTGTGGCCATCAGCATTTTCTTAGCGAGAAAGCCTTTATTCCCTGCCTCCTATTTGGCTGGCAATTAAAGCTGTTTGAATTCTTTGCAGGACTCCCCAGAATTTGGTGTGAGCTAATGTGCCGTGTTGTTCCAAGGAGGTCTTATCCTTCTCCATTGCTTAGTGAGTTTCTTCGGAGTTTTGAAACACTGAAATCACTGGCAGAACACAGCACGATTTTATAAATAAGTGCCGTAGTTTTGAGAAGGTTTTCTTAAAAATGCATATGATTGAGTTCCATGACAGTAAAAGAATTTGAGGTTCTAGTTGTATTTTTTAAAGCAAGTTTTTGACTTGTGTAATGAAAAACTAGAAAAGGTGGTTCACAATCTTAGAAGTCAGACACAAAGGACCTCAAAGTGGATAAACACTTGTCTCATAACTTTTATGCTGCCACCACCTTTTGATAGCATTAAATTAAATACTAAAATCAACATACTGCATACTGTTTGCCTAAGTTGCTCCTCTTTTTGTCATTGCTAATGTATTTTGTTCAGCTAATCTCCACCTAAAGAAATGCCATTGCATTTTCTATATTGCCTGCCTCCTTAGGCTAGGGTGATGTGTACTTCTCTCTTTGTGTGCTTGACACAGCCTCAACCAGATGTGGGGTTTGTCATTCCAACTTTGCAAACCCTGAGCTCCTATTATCTCGTTTTTCCTCTGGAGAACATGGGACTCATTTCTGTCACCTGTACTGAGCAAAAACTACACAGAATTACTCCTAATCTACTAAAAAATAAGATCCAGGTAGCATCTTGTGATGGTGGCAGTTATAGCCACACCAGGAAGAAACCTGAGTGAGAGCACAATGATGGACTGCTTGTAAAACAGAACAGTTTCATTAAGGGTTTGTGTGTAATAAAGGTTTGCACTGTTCATCAGGTGCCACTCCAAGCTCACTATTCAGCTTTCATGACAGTGAGTTCCAGTAAAATGTGGGTGGGAGGACACTTAATTTGTGCTGGGTTTTTATTGCTTTAAATGCACACACTGCTTGTTCTTGGCATGATATCAAAAGAGTGCTGGAAGGAAATGAGGTAGAAAAGGGACATGAAAATCACGACCACACAACTGATCTCTACGGGTATTGTTCCTACTTCCACATGGAAAGCCCAGAGATTCCTGGTAGTCGCTCTTGCTGGGTTGGCAGAAGGTGGAAATCTTACAGTTCACTTCTGGAAATAGTGGCTCAATAGGGATTTCTCTAATCAGCTAAAAACTAGCGGTGATGGAGTTTCAATAAATTGTAGGCAATTATTCCTGTCGTGGGAATAGCTCCTACAGTGCAAGGTCTTTGAGGACAGAGGAGACTGGAGAGGTGAGGTGGGATGCATCTTACTGACCTTACTCCTGCAGGTGATGTTCTAGGGCCTTATCCTGAGCTCTGCCCTTCCATGTAGCCTGTATTTCTGCTTGAACTTAGAAGGCTGGGCTATAGTACATGTCTCCACTCCAGAACAGTACATTTTGTTATATGTTTGTCCACTTTGGTGTAATTTCAGTGGCTTCCCTTGTGAGACAATTGAAGTCTTCTCTTGCCCATAGGAGGCTGACGTTCAGCCTCTGTTTTCCTTTGATCAAGCTAAATTTCCATCTTCTGAATTACACTGAGTCAGACCAGTCTAAATCTCTGCTTGTGGGCTGCTTATACTGAGTATTTGTGGTCATTTCTTGTGCTAAACTGATTGCTTCTCCTACAGTGCAGTGTGAAATATGTGCGTTGTTTGAGAAAGCTCAGCAGGTTTGGTGTTGGAAAAGTTGGGGAAGGAATAGGTAAGCCAAAGATTGTTTCAAGGTAGCTGTTCTTCAGACTCTTCTACAAGTCTGACTTGCAGGTTGTCAGGACAGTAACTGGTGTTTTATCCAGCTGGATTTTGTCCTGATCATTTGCAATGCTTCCTTTTTCACCTCAGTGTAATTTACAATCACCTATCTCTTGCAGCAAGAAATGTTAACAGGAAAGAAATGTAAACACTCCAACTGTGTTTTACTTCCTCTAAATATCTATATATTTGTGTTGAGAGAGTTATTAAACTAAGAATAAAAGAAAGCTTTCCAGGCAGCCCTGGCAGCTGAGATAGGTTCAGCTCCTGAGGATCTGGAGGGAGGGAGAATGAAGTGTGCAGCAATGCTGGTTGGTATGTTGCCCAAGCAGTCACTGTGATGGAATTTCAACATGGTAACAGAGGCTGTCCTACACCAGCTGCATTTGCATCCCTTGAGAAAGTGGATTGGCATGGAGAACCCTGAGGTTGAAAGAGAAAATTAGGGACATGAGTTTCCTCTCTTGCACAGTCCCTATTTAGGCATTTTCAATCACTATGTCTGAGTGTATATGAAAATGTTTAACTTCTTAACTGCTGAAGGGTGTAAAAATTTTCCCCAGGAAATTTGTCTCTTAGTATTTGAACAAATGTTACTTAAAGGAAAGAAATGTTACTTAAAGGTGAAAAAAGATGTGGCTCCCCACATAACTCACTGTTCTAAATCATGGATAATGTGGCAGTGAAGACCTGAATTAAAATTCACCATAAGGTACAGATAAAATAGGCAAAGTCAAACTCTTCATAGTCTTTAGCAATTTGCATATTTTTTTCCCAATGCTTCTCTTTTAATTTTTTTCCAGGACAGGTTGCAAGCAGTGTCTAGCTAAGCAAGGATTATTAACAGTAGGTTTACTTTTTCAATTATCTTTCAAAGCTTTCTTGGAAATAGTTTGAAAGGCTCTGAAATCCACAAATTAGAATTTGAAAAGGAAAATATTTGTCCTTTTTTACAGAATGTCTTCTCAGTTCAGCAGTTTCAAAACCATAATCACTTGCATTTCGCTTGACTCTTTTACACATGTCAGGGATTCAGCCCTGCCTAGCTACACTAATGTAACCATAACTGTCTGGTTTAAATGTTTTTGGGGATGGGCAGTCGGCTTTTTTGAAGCAGGTGTAGGGATGTGATCTCTCTCTTCACACTGACACTAGAATTGCTTATACCTGTGAAAAACTAAGAGAGACAAAATGATCTTTTTCTTAGGGAAATTTCCTTTCTAAGGAAGTTAGTCATATGAAATAACTATTATTTTTTTTTAAATCCAGTATGAGTTGAGGGAGTGCCCTGATTACACATTTCCTGGAAAAGGCCGTTGGTGACGTACCACTGACTAATGAAAATCGCCAGTTAGAAGTAGCTCTTTTCTATTAACTATGTGAAAAGGAAAGAGTGTTTGAAAAGCACAGGTCATTGACATTTCCTTGTTCTTTCTTTTTTAACCCACTATCAGTGGGCCTGTTTACGTTATTAGCAGCTATAGATTCATGGCCCTAAAATACACTGAACTATTCTGATATAACAAAATAAGTAAAACCAAAGCCTGCTTGCTGTTATTTGGCATTAATGAGGCTGTGCAGCTTAGTGCCACAACCTAAAATGCAGAGAGGAAGAAGAGAAGCACAAAGGCACAACCAGCACGACAGTAGGTGAGCTGGGTTTCTCATGAAAATCAGGTTAATGCTTTATCGACTGATGAGCGGCACCCATCAAAGAGCTCTGTCCAGGGGCTAAGGATGGAGTTTTGTGCATGTATGAGAAGTTCTGGTCAGAAAAGAGAAAAGCTGTAGGATAGAACTTCTGTGTTTCATTGCTACTAATTCAGGTTTTTCTAGCATGTGTTAAATTAGTGTCCAGGAAATCTGGGAGCAGATGAGCCAGAACTTCTAAATACCATTTTAGCTGTTATGTCTAAGACTCTGGGAATTGTGTTGCTTATGCTCAGAAGAGCATGACTTGTGACTGCAATTTGTTCAACTCAAAATGACCTCCAAGCCTTACTGGAAGTCAAATTAAAAAAAACCCAAAAAAAAAAGCTCCAACGATAAAACACAAATCAAAACACACAAAAGCATAAAAATCTCCCCCTCCTACTTCTGCCATAAGAGATTTTTTAGTTTTAAAATTGTCATCCTGCAACATTTTGTTTTGAGTTTAACCCCAACAACATTAACATGACAGAATTATGCAAACAAGGAAATTTCCATGGGCTGAGTTGCACAATTTCAAGAAACAATCAGTTATTAAATAAACATGAGCACTTATGCATTAGCATTGAAGGGCTGTGCATTCTCTGTAGCTGTTGGAACAGAGAGAATAAATACACCTTTCTTCTTCTTTGTTCACTGGCTTAACACACAGGGGGGTATGAATAGTACCTGGCTAAGTGTGTGTGCAGTGCCAAACCACAGGACTTGTTTGGAGGGCTGCTGCCTGAGATTTACCATTCAGTCACACAAGTAGCACTGAGGGATGACACTCACAGTGCTGCTATGGGTGTTGAAGCTGTGCAGTGAGAGTCTACAGCGTTTCCCAGTGCATTAAAGGTTTTCCTTTGTACCTTCATAGGATTTTGTATGGCCTGTGACAGCAGCTACTCTGGGATGTAGTAAGAATTTCTAACTCCACCACAAATATTTGTGTGAAAGATGCAATGCAGGCACCAACCCAGCAATGATCTACATTTCAGCTTTCAGCAGCGTGCTGTACTTAAATCAAATAACGTTATATTCTTACCTAGAAACCTTAAGCCCACCAGGCTACATCCTAGGTACTCTCCCATAAATGAACTGCTAGGCTGAATTGTTTTACTGGTGTTTCCACTCTGTAAATTCATCTCAGGCTCTGTTATGCCTGTGAGGGCAGAATACCTTTTTTGTCTTTCAGTGCTATAGCTTCCATTATTACAAGGGTGCTTGGCTGTTGTAGGGATGAGTCTTACAGAAATTAAGATAATTAAGTGATTAAGCTAAGTAAAAGCCCAGTGCCAACCTCTGCCTTCACATGAGTGAAAATCAAAACCAGTAATGGTCATGAACATGTTCATTTGGGATATGTCAGATGTGTAGCTGTTGGAGGAGTGGGGTTCTAGAGGAATCATCCAGCAGGAATTATGGCTGGAGCAGGCTGAGGAGCTGATGGAGCTGGTACTATTTTAAACAAGATTACTGTGGAGGGGATTCAATTTGGGGATGCTTTCTGAAGGGTGAGCCTGTAGTACCCCAGCCTGCTTGATGGTTTTAGGGAAAGGCACTTGCATTTACCCTGGGGTAGTGCACCGGAGAAACAGCCTAATTCTCAGGAGGTTTAATAACAAGTTTTGCTTGCAAACTTTTAAGATATTCAACTAGAATAAGGTACTAAGTAAATTTTAAAACATTCAGAGAGAGTAAAGGCACTTTGCAAACTTCAGCTCAGCGCACTTTAACTTATCTTGGCCAGTCAACCATTCCTCCAGTCTCCCACAGATCCACATAGAGGTCTCTTCCAAACCTGGTGGCCTTAAAGCCCTGTGTGCTGCTCACACAAGTCTGGAGTTCTTGGTGGAGTTTTCCAAGTCAAGATTTATGAGGATGCCCAAGATGTGTCCAAAACCTGAGATTTACTGACTTTCCTGTGGTTATCACTTGCCACAAAAACCTGTCCCACGCAGACTGAAGGTGTGTATATTTGTGGAAGGGATTAGAGTTCAGACTGAGGTGATGAGAGAGTGAGTTGATATGAGCAAAAGGATTACATGAGGAGTTAGGGAATTACAGAGGTGCTTTCTGTGAAACCAAGAGGGGAGGGTACACAAGAGACTTTCGGTCTGCTCTGTGAAAGAAGAAAAACAGGGCTCCAGACATAAAATACCTGCACTGGGATAGAAAACTGGCGTATTTGGCATCATATGACTTGCAAATGTGTGCAAAACATATTATTCCAGCAGAAGTAGTTGATTTTTCTGAAGGCTTAGTCAATGAATATAAATGAATCAATATACTCTTATATTTTATTGGGTGATTATCAACTGGTGAGACTCCTCAGCAGAATGACGGATGTGGTTTCTTTATCTGACTGTCAAACAGAGAGTTAATGTGTCATTCTTCACTTAGGTGAGTTTGCCCAAGGCTTGCATTATTGGTAAAAACTGTCCCATTTGCTGTATTTAATGATCTACAGGTTATCAAGCCTTCTGCAGTCCATTACTGGCTGTGACAATTTATTGCATGATGCTCCTTACTTTTCCTACCTAGAAGAAGGTCCTTTGCAAGGATAAACACATTAATTCTTAGAAAATATGTCTAAATCCATCGATGAAAGGTGCTTCTTTCCATTATTCCAGTGTGTTAGCAATAATTCTGTCTGAAGAGAATGGAAGAATAGGGAATGTGGGTCAAAAGGCATTGACAGATAGACGTTCATCTAAGAGGCCTGCCTTTAGAGAGCATTTGAGGAAGGGTAGTTGAATGCAGCAACGCCCCTTTGCCCTGAGCAATGCTGAGAGAAGGGGCAGCCCCATAATGCCTTATCCCACCACATCTGCTTCTCCAAAGTCAGCACTGGATGGGTGGAAAGCCCGTAGCACACAACAGTAACTCGGAAGAGCACGGAGAGTGAACAAAACGTGAGCCCGTGGACACATTTCCCCATTTGTAGTTATCAGGACTTTGGATGTGTTGTTGACACTTTAATTCTGCTCCGTAGTCCATCCCCCAAATGGTCACAAGAGTCTGCAAACACCGACAGACAATGGCTGCATTTTGGAAAAGGTTTCTGGTGCTGTTACTGTAAGCAAAACTAGTGGCTTGGTTTTTCACTTCCAGTGGTGAATGCATATGCTGGGAACTTCAGAAGGAGTAGCTCTGACATTGTTTCCTCTGTGGGATTTTCTTGCATGTTTCTCTTCGAGCACGTAAAAACAACTGCAGATTTTCTGTTTTCCATGGCATTTTCTGTAGTATGAAAGGCAATGTAATCTTAATTCATTTTAAGAGGCACTGATTTGACTGTGTTCGATGTAAAGGGAGTTTTGATCTTCCTGATGTCACTTCAGAAGGACAGCAGTCAAATAGATCTGCAGCACTGCAAAACTTGTGTAAAAGGAAAAGAGAATTAAGCCTTCAGTATTTGAGACCAGTACTGATATGTATCTTTGTCTTATTTTAAAGGCTTTGGCACATGTTACACTTATGTAACAAAAGGGAAGTACTTCACATTAGTGATGTTTTACTGACCTGGGTGGTTTCTGTCAGTCATAGACTTCCAACTATTTACTTTCCAGGTAAATATAGAGATGGCTACTAACAATGTAAATATAAAGAGCTGCCTATTAGAAGACAGTGGCTATCTTAGAAAAAACATGCTCCTTGGCAGTGCCACAGAAGTGTCTGTGACTGTGGAGGGCTGAGTTAGGAAAGACACAAAGTTGTTGCTAGTTGAGAGCTGTCTGATTATTTTAAGTGAGCCTCGACAAAATTAGTCCAGTAATGCAGTAAAATTTCCATCTTAAGTAAGCAATTTTAAGTGGAGGATGTAAGCTCCTCATAGTCTAGGTATCTTCAAGAGCTTTAGAAAACAGTGTTGCTGGGGTTGGTTTGGAACCAGCCTTTCCTGTCAGTTCTTTCACATGAGGCTCTCTGTTGTTCTTAAGGTTAAAGGAAATTAGGAAGTTCAGTCAGAGTCTATTACTCCCGTGGCTATGGTTGTTCTGGACCCAGTTGTTCTTTATCATATTCCATGCTTGTTGTGAGAGCATCAAGGTATTGAAACAGGAATCTTTGCAGAGATAATGAAGAAGACAGATGAGGGTTTTTCAGGCTGCACTGGAGAAGTTGTTCCAGTGAGGTGATCCATGTCTTCTGACTCTCAGTCTCTTGTGCAGCCACAGACAGACATTGAACAACTTTGGCCACGTAAGGTCTGGCTGCAATACATGAAGCTGCTTCAACAACTTTATCCCCTCTCCTCCCATATCCTCAAACACACCAGAATTCAAGTGTTTTAAAGATGGGGCTCATTATGTCTTATATCTCCTGTCTGTTGTCTTTTGTGGGTTTTTTAGCTTTTTTTTATTCTGTCCTTCTTATTGCTTTAGGCTTTTTTTGCTTAGCACCACACCATCCTCACTTCTCCAGAACCCACAAATATATGTAGCATACATTAAAGACCCATTAAACATCAATTTTTATTTCAGTCACAGAACAGACTAAGGGGAAGAATAGGGGAAAGGGACCAGTGAAAAGGGAGAACAAGCTGGCTCAAGGGAACATGAACAGATCTGGTTTGAGTCCAAATCATGCCAGCAGTGTTTGTAAATAAACCCTTGGTGGTGATTCAGTGGTTTCTGCTAAAGGAATGGGTGGTATCTGTCCTGTCCTCATGAAGAACTGTCTGTGCACATCCATTCCCCATCATTAAACAAACTGCACGTGTATCTGTGAGCTCAGGTGTATCTGCTGGGCCTGGAGGAATCAGAGAGCAAAACAGGTTCTCAAAGCTTGAGATGACCTCGGTGTGTCAGGATTATCCCATAGCTGAGGCAGAGCCATCTAAAGGGGCTCTTCTCTAGTCGACATGGTAGAGATTTTGTTGGTGGCTGGTGCTTCCTGCTTTCCCAAGCACTGACTTCCCTACTGATACAGAAGTGATGGAAAGTGATAGAGAAAGCTTAACTGGATGGTACAGCATCAGAAGGGGGAGGGAAGCCAAGAAAAATCCACTTGTCAGCTGAACAAATTAAAAAATTAGAAAACTCAGCATTTTGTCAGTCACTTTACCCCCCGGCATTTCCTTCACAGTTAGGACTTTAATCATCAGTAAAACAATAATAACAAAACATGTACAAGGATTCCAACCATCAACTATCATAATTCTCTTCAGCACAGCAAGACACTCTTCAGCAAATAACCATTAAGAGATTAAGTCTCTTTTATGAATAAATTGTTTTGTATGCTGAATGCAGTGTATTGGACATATTTTCACAGGCTTAAGGAGTGGAAGACCTTGACAACATGCTAATTGTCTACACCTAGCACAGAAGCAACATTAAATCCTTGGTAATATTCTGTGCCATTGACCAAGCAGCATTCACTGGGGATTGTTTGCTAATGTAGCCCTTGGCTGCTAATAAATGTGAGTGTATATTATGATGATACTTTCACAGCAAGATCTTCAAATACCATTTTTGCTGAGGCTCTTTCAAAACTTTCAGAGTCCCCCAGAGGAAGGTGGTGTTAGTGTTATAACTGCTGTCCATTATGGAGAAGGGAAAATGGCGGCTTCAGTTTCACCAAATACAGTAAACCAGGGTCATGTAATGCCCCTGCTGAAAATGCCAGTCCTGCCCTTCTGCTGCTCTGGCTGCTATTCTCACCTGCAGCTGGCTGCTGGCAAAATTTCTTTTTCTGTTGCTCA
Organism: Dasyornis broadbenti; assembly: GCA_013397935.1. Taxonomy (NCBI): domain Eukaryota; kingdom Metazoa; phylum Chordata; class Aves; order Passeriformes; family Dasyornithidae; genus Dasyornis; species Dasyornis broadbenti. The sequence goes on from VZRN01001126.1 coordinate 973,351, forward strand.
GATATTCAGACTGAGAAATTTCTCTGGGTTAAAACTAATGTTGGGAGAAAATAGTTGGGTATTGGTTCTTTACCTTGATCATTTCCTTGATCAGAGTCTTTGTACAGCTACTTGAACACGAACAAGTTTCAGGGGAGCTGTATGAAAACTGGGACAGGAGATGGGAGTAGGTAGGACTTCTTTATTGTGACAGTACCACTTTAAACCAACCTAAAGTGCTCATAAAAGTGTGGCTTGAGGTACAGGTAAATAGCCTCTAGAAGTGCTTCTTCGCATCACTCCTGGGGGCTTCCCCAAGTCAGCTTTACTCTGGTAAGCTGCCATGCACAGGGGCCCAGTCAAACAGTCTTGTGCTGCTGCATCTGACTCAGCCAGCTAGGCTGCAGGTGAGTGGAAAGTGCAGAGGTGGCACCAATAGTGCAAGATGCAGGATCCAGTAATCCTCATCTGTGTTCTCCAAAGCAGTGAAAAGACATTCCCCACAGCCTGATAGTAGTACTTAATTGGTTATGGTGGTTTTTTCCCTTTTTTTTTTTTTTTTTTTCATAATGGCTGATTTATGGCTGTGAAGCCTCTACTCCTCAAATGTAAGAGCAGCCAGGGGAAAAAAAAAAAGGCAAGGAAGCAATTTTTCCTGAAGCTTATTTCTTGGCAAGGCACAGTTTTCAGCTTTAAAAGGATGTATGAGGGAGTGAGAGAAGTCCTGTAAACATGTTCACATGTGCCAAGGCTCCTTCAGCTTTTGCCTGGACCTAAATCTCCCAGAACACACTGACTGTGGTTCATTGTCCTCTCATAGGAACTTGGTATTAAATTGTAAATTCCATATACATGCAAGACAAAGAGAAAACAAGTGAGGCTGTATCCTATCTCTTACAAAAACCCTGAGTCTTCATTATTTCCTCTCCCCGGTTTCTGAGATACTTTTAATACAAAAATCATGAAAGCTGTGATAATCCCAAGGAAAATTAGAATAAACACAACTGGACAAGGTCCCTTAAGGAGTGTTTCAATCACCTGCTGCTGTGCCTCTGCAGATGCCTTCCACCTTATCTCTGCAACTGAAAAGGCATCACTCAGAAGAATGAGACTTCACTTTTTGAGAAACCTGATGGGGATCAAAAGGAGTCAAGTGGTAATAAACTCTGTCAGTGATTTGCTTTATGATGTAACAGTCCAGCATCTGCTTTTAAAGTTTTTTTCTAAGTGTACTACAGGAAAACCACTCCTACATTGCTTTATTCAGGCAAGGTCCTTGTTTCATTGCCTTATTTAAACATTGGTTGGTGCATGTGTGAGTGGTCTGTGCATGTGTGTGTGCAAGGGCATGTTTTACTCTGAACTTTGAGACGCAATGTTCTGACTTTTGTTGATGACACCATGAGCATAATGCCACAGCCCTCTGAGCTGGATGCCGAGGCAGATACCACACACCTGGATAGCACCGGGGATGTCCTCTGCAGCTTCTCAAAGGAAGCTCACCCAAAATTCAGGAGTTCATGTCCCTGGTGTCAGTCATCTCTTTAAAGTCAACCTCATCCAAGCTTCTGCCACATAAATGATGGGCATTATGGTTTTTAGTTTAAAATGCTGTTAGGAACAGGGAAGAAAAAGCTGTAGTATTTTCCTCCTAACAGCTCTGCTTCCTGGTGATTTCCTTAGGAGGCACATTTTGGTGGTTGCAGGCTCTAATCTCGTAGGATTTATTGTGCCCTGCTCGCAGGGAGCTTCTTGCAACATGACCGCTGCTCACAGCTCTAAGCACACCTAATGATGTTTCAGTTTCTGTTCTGTCTTTTAATTCAGGGGCCGCTCTTAGGGTTGTTAGTATTAAGCTTTCACCATTAGGACTTCATTCTAAGCACCAGTAGGTTTGTTTTTCTGAAACAGAAACAAGGTGCTGAATGAGGTCGCCATATCAATAATTCTTCTCGCTTATTGATTGTCTGGCATGTGCATTTATCAACAGCTGATAAATAAGTGAGAAGGATTTTGTGGTGATGGAGATCACAGCAGGTCTCAGAGCCAGCACATTTTAGTCTGTGAGATCAGATATGCACCTAATACATCCATGCTCTCAGGTCACTCCTGGGTGTGCTGATGGAATTCATGAGGTCATTCTGTGTGTGTGTGTCTACATCTGCTTCATCAGCTGCTGGTAATTTGCAGAAATTTGTTGCTGCTTTAAGAGATGGATCTTGATCAGATAACCAGTCGTCATCCTGGCTAACTGATGTATTTCATCTTTACACTACGTGCTATGCCTGCTTCAGAATTTACTCATCCCTGTTCTACTTTGCACTAGATTTCTCTTCCTTTGTGTTTACTCACAGATGGGTGTGTTTAAGCATGTATTTAAATTTCCCTGCTTTTATGTCTCACTGTCTGAGAATGGGAGAGGAAGATGGGGAACTGCCAACAAGGAAATTGTGTCTGAAAGCTAGAAAAATGGAAACAGTGAGAAGTCAGGCACATTTTCAGGGAGGTGTAATGGGGAAAACAAAATCCCAATACAAATCTAAATGTCCCTAAAAGTCTTGGAATCCTGAGTTGAAACTAACCCCAGGTACTTGCATATTTACAAATGAGCTGTGTATAAAATTCCAAGTTCTCTATGGATTGTACAATACCCACAGCAGATTTTTCAAAATGCGTAAAGGGTAATGACTTTTACTGAACAGGGTGTAACATTGGTACTTTTAACATAACAAATTATCTGGTCCAGAGAGCAAAACATTCCAGGAAATGGAGCAATTGTATACTCAAAGTATAATAAGTAGATCACTACAGCTTTCATGGCATTATTAGATGTTCAGAAGAAAAGTAAGTACGAAACTCACTGTAATTGTCCAGCTGGCAGTCCTGGGTGTCATGGCCTAATCTATACTGTAGGACAGTTCTCTGTCACACTGCCTTCCTTGGAAATGGGAAAAAATCTTTTGTAGCACCTGCTGGATTAACTCTGGCACATCTCCTTATTGCCTTGGATGGCTGAGTGTTTGAAGAGCACGCTCCAGCCATTATGCAGATGTGGGAGAGTAGCTGCAGTCTGGGTACTGGGGCTGTGCTGATACCTGCATAGTCCATCACTCCATCTCTGGTGACTCCAGATGAGGCTTTGCCTTGCAGTGAGGTTAGCTCTGGAGTCTTTTCATTGTCTTGGGGATTTTTTTGTTTTTCTTTATGCAAACAATCCCTCTTAAAGCAAATCACCTCTTAAAAAACCATTGAATTCTTCTTAGTGATCTGTTTTCCTTAGAAACTGGAGGAAAAGCTTTGCCTCGAACCTGCGTGTTTGAACTCTTGATTGACCTGATCTAATGGTTGATAGTAGGATATCATGTTTCTGGTGGTGGCATAGAAATATATCATTTTTTCTGCTTTAATCTCCCAGATGTGCCAATCCTGGAGTGCATTAGGCAGAGCCTTACCGGCAGGTAGAAAGAGGGGATTCTTTCCCTCTGCTCAGCCCCGGGGGTCTGTACCTGCAGGGCTTTGTCCAGTCCTGGTGTCCCCAGTATGAGTGAGAAATGGACATATTGGAGGAAGCCCAGTGAAGGGCCTTGAAGTTTACTAAGGGACTGGAGCATCTAACATGAAAGGAGAGGCTGTGAGAGCTGCAGCTGTTTACCCTCAAGAAGAAAATGCTTGGAGGTGTCTTGTCAGTATCTATAAATATTTGATGGAGAAGAGTAAAGAAGACAGTCAATGGGAACAAACTGAAATACAAAATATTCCATTTATGCTTAAGGAAAACTCCTCTTGTGGGAGGATGGTCAAACACTGCAACAGGCTACCCAGAATGGTTCTGGAGTCTTTGTCTTTGGAGATACTCAAAACCCAGCTGGATGTGGCCCGCAGCAACCTGCTTTGGTTGACCCAGTTTTGTTAGGGGTTGAATGTGGGGGATCACTTGAGATGCCTTCCAACCCCATTTATTCTGTGATTCTGTGCTGTGTGCAGGCTGGTGAACCCCAGGAAAAGCCTGTAGGAAGGAATGTGAAGCTACTGTTGACTGCTCTCCTTAGTCTGCTGTCAGGATAAAATAAACCTAGCGTAAGGAGCTGATGTAGGGAGAATAGGACTGAAGGGACTGTAGTTGCTAACTGAGTTTCAGAACAGTTTGGAATCATAAGTGTTCACTAAATTATTTGAATAACCTTGTTAACAGGATATCTATCACCTATTCCCTTTATTTTCACTGAAGTTCATTCCAAAATTCTGTCTTTTAGTTGAGATAGTAAACTCTTAACTCTCCTCTCAAGTAGTGCCAAATTAGAACTTAAACGGTAGTGAGTTGCATTTACAGAGAGATTTAGGATCACAGAATAATCCATGTCAGAAGAGACCTTAGGAGGTCTCTTCTCCAACATCCTGCTCAAAGCAGGGTCACCTGTGGGGCCAAAGTCCCTCAGTGCTTTATCAGGTTGGGTCTTTTAAGCCTCCAAAGATGGAGATCGCACATCTCTGGGCAACCTGTCCCAGCACTTGGCTGTCCTCATAGTGAAAAAGATTTTCCCATCTGAGCCTGTTGCTCTTAGACTTTTTTTTAGGTGAATGAAAGTAACAAGCAGGTGCCTTTTGAGTTTTTCTAGGGTGTATATGTAATCTAGACCTCTTACTCTCTTGAGCACTTCCAGGAGTCCCCCTGGGCCCTTGCCTTTATTTTCAGTTGTGGAAGGGCATCTGAAAGTCTTATCCAATGTCTCGTGGGGTTCATAGCTTTAAGAATTTGCAAGATTGAGACTGAAATCTCTTCCCTTTCTAAAATAATAACTTTCTTGTGCTTATGAGGAATGATTTAGGATTTGGAAAGTCTTTGATTTGCAGGAGGGTGTGTCTGGTGAAATATAACTGAAGCATTTCTTTTTAAGCATTTCCGTCTGTTAACTTTGCTGATAATGATGTGGTAAGATCAGAACTAGGGCCATAATTACATGGAGAGAGGAAAGCTCCAGAATTCCTTTCACACTGCCTAGCACATTTCTAGGAAAATGCATCAGTAAAATGTTCTAAAAGGCAAAGAAAACTTGTGTGTGGAATCTTAAAAAACATTGTATCTGGGTATATGAAACAGACTTTATTTCTGAATAACGTCTAAGGTAGAAAACCTCCGAGGTCAGCTCCAGGAGCATATTTTTTCATGTGTGACAGAGGTTAATTTGGTCATACTTGTTACTCTAACCATAACAGCCTTTTTTTTTTTTTTTTTTTCTTCTTTGTGGCGGTGTTTGCTTTTTCTCTGTCCGTTTCTTGTTGTTCCTAAGAACAGATATTTGCCAAAACAAATGTATGTGAGTGATAAAAGCCAAGAGGAATGTCTGTTGGACCACAGGAAATTTCCTGTGCAGGAAGAGATCTTAGGACTTCCTGTGGAACAGAGCATTGTGGGTCTGTTGGCAGAAGTCCCTTCACCACAGCTGCAATTAACCAGAAGAGGGTGGAAAATAGTTGGCACTGCCTTTTTGCAGTCACATAGCTCAGGAGAAGAGCCTGAAGTAGACACTTAAAAATCCACAGCATAAGCAAATAGTAAATCAGGGAGTTTGCATATGGTTACTATCAAAACCAAAAGGAAAGAAAGTAAGAATGGTGCAGAATTTCAGGTCACCTCTGCTCATACTCCCATGCTTCCTGCCCACCTTACAGACTGTGTGTACATGGGCGTATCCCAAAGTTTGATGCTGCTGGAAGGAGACTTCTTCAACAAAATGTGTCCTTGGTACCTGCACTTTGTACCCCCCTGTAGCCTCATACCTTGCAGGATTTATGCGACATTGCTGGTCAGCCTGTACGCCCCAGCAGGGTTTTCCCATGTCCCTGCGTGAGGCTTCCCAGTGGGTTCTTCTCAGAAAAGTTCCAATCACCAGACAAGCTCTGTCCCACATGTTGTATTAAATCTGCCTGATGCCAGAAACTTGTGTTGACTGCCTGACTTTCAGCATGGAAGACCCTTCTTTTTGAGTCATTTTTATTTTTGCTTAGGGCAGATGTGCATCTCTTCCCCCAGCCCTCTGAAGCAACACTTTCAGGGAGCAGGGGAACTGCTTCTGGAAAGAGGAGTGAGGAGACAAAAAATGAGGAGGGGCACAGGATTCTAACATAAAATGCTATAGTAAAAAAGAAGGGAAGAGACAACTGGATAATAGGAGGAAATGAGAGCAGTTCAAAGGGCAGAAAGAATAGGGGACAGAAAGAAAAAGACACCAGGAGCACAGATTTTGTAAAAAGGGAAATTGTCCAGTCTGGAGACAAATGTGTTTTTTGTAACAGTGTGTGCAGAGCTTGATTAGATCCTACACAAGGGGAAATCTGTGGTGCAGGCAGTGTCAAACCTATTATTAGGTGATGGCAAAAGAGCTTGATATGGACACTTGGCCCTTCATCCTAGACTGCAGTCCCAGGTTCATCTGTGGGAACAATCGTGTGCCCTCTGCCTGTACCAGTCCTTGACCTCACTGGGAAGGTGCCACAGAAAATGCCCCTGAAAAGGTGCCTGAGCTGTGGTCTGTGTGCAATGTGACATCAAAGCTGTAGACTCTTCACGGAAGTCAAACAGAACCTGGGTGTGACATTTGAGCTTCAGCCTTGTGAACCAGACTTGACTACAGTGGTCTCACCTAGAAATTTTCAAGCCTCTCAGGTAGCTTGGTTCTCCTCACAGAGTTTGGGCTGTGACCTGGTGCCTGGGCCTCTGCTGCTTCAGCATTTGTTTTTTTCCTTACAGCTGTGTGCATGTTCACTCTTCTTTTGTACCAAGGAACTCTTTGCTTACTAAGTGCTTCCCCACAGGAAATTTCCTGTGATGGAAAACTCTGGGGAAGCTTCCTGTCAGAGGAGAGGCTGCAGGGGGCAGATAACAGAGACGCTGGAGCCCACAAACCGCAGCAGCTGAGGAAGCACCGTCACCTGGCACTTTCTGCCGGGGGAGTTTGGGCGGCAGGAAGAGCCAACCACTGGCTTGAGTGATTGGGGCTGATAGCACAGGGGAACTACTCACTGGAAAACCCACAGCTGCTGTTCACTGCTGAAGCCTTTACTGGGGCACGGCGACTTGGTGGTGTTGAACCCAGGTCTCTGGAAGCTGTGGATGAATTTTTTCACAGGGGTTTCCCCAGGGGTCAGTTAGGTCAGCACTTCTCAGGCTCCGAAGGAAGCCTGTGGTGAAGGGTCACACTGTGAGCTGAGTGCCAGGCATGGCTCTGAAGCTCACAACCAGTTGAGGAGAAAAACCGTTGCCTCATGGGACAACAACACGTTTTGACAACGGTACCTGTCTCCTACCAGTTGTTTTCCTGAAGAGGGAGGGTCCCCTCTTTAGGTACCATTATAACTTTTAAGCCCACGGCTGATGCTGGCAGTTTCTAGAGAACCACTTTGTATCACTTACTGGGATTTTGGCTTACAGTGGTGCAAACAGGATGGTCTGGCTGTCAAATAACTTATTGTGAATGGCCCTCCAGGCTCCATCAGAGACCTCTTGCTTTGTGCTGGGCAATGCTGGAGCTTGGTGAGCTCCTAGGAACTCTGGCCTGCGACTGCAACAGTGTTCAGTCAGTCCAAGGCTGACAGTGCAAAACTTATTTGAGGAAAGCACCATGATGCCAGAGGGCTCTTCACAGGCATGCAGTGTCACTGGTCATGATGTCGCCCTGCAGTTGGGTGGGACTTTAGGCGACACTAAGGCAAATAAAGTACCTGAAAATGACCTATATCCTTCCACAGCTCTTGCTGTGCCTCAGACTGCTCATATCTAATGTTGTGATGGTAGTGCTTCTTTGTGCTTCTGTTGACATCTGTGTCAAACTCAGTGTAGGACTTCTGAGTTGTCAGTCTGTCAGCCCAGAGATGTGTCAGCCCCGTAAACCATCCTTTGAGCTTCCCTCTCACCAATCTGCCTTCTGCTCTCTACAGTGTCCCTTTCAACTCTTCAAACTTTTCCCTCTGCCCCTACCATACCCAGCATTCCATGCTGTCTGCTGAATTCATTTGTACCACACAATGATGTTTACAATTCCCTACACAAAGTTACTGGATCCTGGTAACATTCCTTAAGCCTCCTTGTTGGTAGTACTCATCTCCATTTGTGATCTGTTGCCTAAACATTGCCTACACAATGGGGTTTGTTGTCTGCATGTAGTTCTTCTGTAGGTTGACTTATCCCAGGAATGCATGACAATATTTTGCCAAAAGATGGAAACAGAACAATCTTCCAGGAAGATATTTTCACCTGAATGTTCCTGTTTTTCTTCAGAGCTCAGCCTCTTGAATCTGGTGAAGGCATGCCATTTTCTTCTTTTCTATGTGTCTTATTTTAAATATTGAGGTTAAGACCAAATTAAATTGAATGCTTGAAGGAACTTCTTTAGGTCCGTTCCCCCTAGACTAGGAAAAGCAGATGTTTTAAGCTTTTCGTTTTTGATACAGTATAATTTCAGCACAGCCTTCTTTCAGCCACCAGTGACTGTTGTGGTTTGATTAACAGACCTGACTCATAAATGCGTGCAGCCTGGCCAGCTGGTCCAGTCATTGGCTTGGTGACATTGGCCAGCTGCCTGTCATTTCTTGGCTAAAAGGGGACCTCAGATTGCAAGTGCTGCTTCTCAGCTATGGGACAGACAGGAGTGAGGCACTGCTGGATCTCAGGTGTCCTGAGAAAGAAGCAAAGAAACAGCTTCAGGGTTAAACATAGTTAGCAGTCCCTGTGTTTTGTAACCTGCCATGGATTGAAGGTATCTGGGAAAAATTGCAGACTTATTTTCTGGGGTGAGTGGTTGATCCACGTTTTTTTCAGGTTTCCAGACAGTTCCCAGTATAAGAACTTGGGTTTGATTGTTTTTCTGCTTTTTCTTACCTGTCATGGCTGGTAATTTCTTTGCCAGGTCAGAGACCAGTACATTGGTGTTGAACTCTCAAGATGTCCAGTGCCCTAAGACTTGGAACAGACTTGAAAAAAGAGAGGAAGTCTCTCCTGTACCCTCAATACCCCTCTGCTAAGCCTTGTGGATGGGAGAGAAGTCTGTCTGCCTGTGCACACGCAACAGTGAGAAGAGCTCAGAGTTGGGGTGGGGCCGAAGGAAGAGCCTGGAACACGGAGATTGGTCAGGGAGATCAGCATTGTGGCACAATTAGGCACCATTAGGGTGAGAGAGAGGGGGATGTGAAGTCGAGCTAGGAGGATGGATTTCTTAATCTCGCCTTTCCTCTGCTGTCACATACACCTGCTGCTGCACAATTTGCTGGAAAGTGAGCCAGGGTTGTGGCAGGGTGTCTGACGCCCTCCTGGCAGTGTTGGTTCCTGTAACAAATGCCAGTATATTCCTGCTGCTGTCAGTTGTCCCTTTAGCAAAAAGTGGCAAAGGTCTGTAGGTTGGACGTAAAAGGGCCAACCCTCCTGCTGCTGACCCATGCAGGTTTCATTATGATGCCACAATGGAATTTCTGAGGGGTTTTTTTTTTTTCACCACTACTGATGCTTTAAAAACAAGGGAAAAAATTACACTGAATTTATTTATTCGCATTATGGCTACTAAGGTTTAAAGGTAAGGAAATTCAGAATTTGCCTGTGAGTACATTGATTACATGAGCTTTGCAGGGTCTTGCAAAGTCTGGGCTTTGGGGCTGCATGGATAATTTCACTAAATAGTGATAAAGAGGAAAAAGGTGAACCTTAGTAGAGAGGATAGTTCCAGGAGAATACATTGTATTGTTCCTTCAAAGAAATGTCACTTTGTTTTAATAATTTGTAATGCTAATAATGCACTAGGAAATCTGTGATATAGTGTGTAAACATAATAAAGTATTGGGAAAATTCAAGTTCACTACAGATTGGCTATTAAATATTTTCAGTGAAATAAAGTGAAACAGCTCAAGGCTGCAAAGAAATGATCCAACTGGCAGATTAATAAACTGANAAAGAAATGTCACTTTGTTTTAGTAATTTGTAATGCTAATAATGCACTAGGAAATCTGTGATATAGTGTGTAAACATAATAAAGTATTGGGAAAATTCAAGTTCACTACAGATTGGCTATTAAATATTTTCAGTGAAATAAAGTGAAACAGCTCAAGGCTGCAAAGAAATGATCCAACTGGCAGATTAATAAACTGAGAATTCGCACCCTTAATTTGTAAATATAAATAGTGAACTTCAGAAGTGAAGTCATTAATAGACTTTATCTGTCAATAAACCTTCTTGATATTAATTTTTAATACTATAAAAGTAGTGTCTTTAAAACAAATTCGTCTTAGAAGAGGTCAACAATATAACATTTTTACTGTTTTTCCAAAATATTCTAAGTTGAAAAAAAGAACTTTTAGAACTGGTTATCAAACCAATTCTTGTAACAGTTATGGATAATTTTGCTTATCTCAAAATCTGTCTTACCCCAAAATTCAAAGCAGAACTAAGTGTTATGAAGCCAAAACACAAGAGAGAGCTCGCATCCTGAATGCAATGAATTAATGCCAACCTTGAAATATTGCAAATTTCTTCCATTTAATTCTTCCAATGGGTCTGATTTTGTATATTCAAACAAACTTTGTTAGGGTTTCACCATTCTCCTAAGTATTGTGAACTTTTGTTTTTCCTTTTTCCCTCAATTACTGCCCATGGAGACCAAAATGCTGCCTTCTATAGCAAAATCTGTGGTGTTACCCCATCATTTCTGTCTTGTTCAGCTTTCATGAACTGGGGATTTGCGAAAAATAGCAATAAACAACATCCTCTTAATAGCTCTGCATGGAGATTACAATCCAAGGAAACTCTCTGTACAAAATAGTATTTCTCTCCTGTTTGTGCATTGCCAAGCACACTGAGGCCCTGGTTTATGATTGCAACTGAGACACTACAATTATGCAGAGTAATAATGCAGGCCTATTGAATTAAATCATGAAGGTCATTTGATTTCAATTAGGAGAGCATCTCCTGGCCCTTCACATGGACCAGGGCCTTACAGTATGAGCTGCTGTAGGTAGGGAAATAAATAACTGTGGTCTGTCTTTCTGCACAAACAGGGCATGAGGCCCACTGGTTCAAAGACCCTTGGTATTTTTAAGTTGCCATGAAAAATACGGCAAGGGTTTCTTTTCTTAGAAAGAACTTCAAAACGTGTTCAAATTTCAGTGTGGTCCTTCCCAGAGTAAAAGAATTGTAGATAAGGTGACACATACAAACACCAAGTTAAAAAATGTGTGTTTTTAAGAAAAAATTTGACTAAGAGAAGGACAGGTTTTTCAGCCCTTTCTTTTCCTGGATGGCAGTTCTCCAAGTGAGACACCCCACTAAAATCACTGGAACTACTCACAGGAATATGGGTTAAACCATGCAGCTCTCAGTGTCTTGACTATTTCTTTAAACAAGACTGAAACTGATGCACTTTGATATTCATCGTCCTTTCCACTATTTATGAGGGTTGCTTTCCAATTTTGCATTCGTGGGAATTTTTACAATGCAAGTATGGATGTCACTTTTACGTTTGTTTAGAATTACTTTTAGTTTGAACAAATGTCAATTGTTTAGTTTAAACAAAAGGAATTAGGAGACTTTCATTTAAAAGCAGAAAGAAAATGTACAGCCATTTTAACTGAATGTGAAAGGAACCTATACAGAGAAAGCAGAATTCTTTTTGCAGTAACAGCACAATTTTCTTTGTTTCACATTGTGTAATAGTTACCAAAATGTACACCAGCTTTTTACAAGAAGTAAAAATATAGTAGTGAGTGTATAATGGAATGAATATTGGGATTAGCTAATATAAGGTTTTCCTAGTGCTTCTCTGGCACATGGAGAACTTAGAGAGTGGAGAGAGAAAGAAGAAGAAGAAGAAAAAATTATATGCAAAGCCAGTTGGGTAGAGTTATGCAAATGACCTTATCAGGGCAAGCAAAAGGCCTCTCCACCATGCCTGCCAACTCGGAAATAGCAGCTATGGACACTCTCAGCTCTCTCTTCCTGAGGAGATGCAGCTTTAGCCTGTGATGTTGGCAACCACACCATGAAAGGAGATTAAAAATTGCCTCCTCTTTTATGTCTTTTTAAGAGGTTGGCAGAGCTGTTAAATGAATCCTGGACAGGGCAAGCACCCTGATGATATCCCAGTACCATTTTTTCAATTTCATATGGGTTCTAGTAAATGAAGGGAGCAAAGAACCCACTAGGCTTTGACAGGGGTACAGAATTAGTCCTGGATTTCCTTCAAGGCATTGGTGTCCCTCCATGCTGACTTCCATCCTGAAGGGAGAAGGGAAGAAGAAATATTTCCTTGCTGTTCAGCCCGACTCAGGCTACCTGGTCAAGGTGTCCTGCTCTCTTTCTCTTATCTCTTATGATTAAATTCCACTCTCACAGGTGGTTGAGCTAAACATAGGAAAGCAGCATCTGATCTTACACAGAGTTTTCCAAACACCAAAGTGTGTCAAGATTTACGAAGTATTTCGTTAATTAACAAAAAAGGACGGCATTATGTCCAAAATGAGCAGCATGAACCTTCTGATATTTTGGGCATCTTTTCTCTCCTTTTAGTGCCTTGCACACTCCTCTTAGCAGCTAAATTGTCAAGATTACCAATTACCACTGATTTCCACAGGAGATGCAGACATGCTTTTCAAGTTTGAAAGCCAGTGTTTTCAAAACCTCGAGCAGGCACTAACTGGCTTAACATTCCACTGGGTAGATTGAATTCGTGGTCAAAATTACATATTGGTGAGGATTTTTCATAGCTAGGGTTGGACTCTGCCTCAGTTGTCAGAAGGCAACCAGAGTGTACGGTCAGATGGAGAGGTCGGCTGAAGTGTTAACTCTGGGTTGGGTGCACACCCTGAGGGTGCATCCAGTGTGTTAATTCTCCTTTATTCAAGTTGCTGCTTCCCAGGCTGAAAAGATAAACCACAGGAGTAGCTTTACTTCAGCAAGAGGGCAAAGACTGAAAAAAACCAATGCAATCTCTCTGCATGCTAAAGCAGAGGAACATGCAAAAAGAAGAGCTCAAAAGACTTTGTCTTCTTCTCCTTGTTCCTGTAGTGAGAGAGAGGATGTCCTGGGTGGAGGAAGAGGGTTTAGTGGAGGTGAATAGGGCAGCAGAAACGTGTGTGCATTGGAGCTCCCAGGGTGCTTCCTGCAGGCCAGTGGGAAGCTGCAGGGAGAGGCATTCCTTAGTACCCAACAAAAGCTCTGAGCCTTGAAGGTCCTTCTCGTTGCATGGAGATGGGCATTGTGCAAAAAAAACAAACAAAAAAACAACAACAACAAAAAAAAAAAAAAAAACCCAAAAAGCAAACAAAAAAACCCCAAAAAACAACAAAACCCAAACAACTCAGGCCCTTCAAAATGATCAGTGACCTGAATTTGAGAAAGAACCAGAAATTTTGAAGCAGAGCAATTGTGCTCCTTCTGTCCTAGTGAGGGCCAGCACTGCATCTACCTCTGTGAGCAGGACAGTCTGGACCCCGTGCTCACCTACCTTTGGCAAAACCAAAGCAGCAGAAAAGGAGCTGGGCCAGAAAAGGATATGCAGGCACTTTGTGTGCATCTTTGGGCTAAGTTCTCTGCTGATTTGGCCTCTGCCATGAAAACCCCCTTCTCTGCACACAAAACTGGAGAGAGAAAGATGCTCAGATACACAGAAAAAATCTTGGTGGGCCCTGTTTTGGACTCTGGCCAAAGTAATGAGTGTCTCAATCCCGTTTTCTAGATCCCGTCTTTGTTGTCATGTTTTCAAAACCTCTTTCCTTCAGAGCTCGTTTCCATGTGGGGCTTTAATGCCCCTTACTGAGAACAACCTGTGTCTCAGTTCCATTTCCCCAGGTTAGCAATTGTTAGGGTTGTTGTGAGGATGCTGTTTAGCAGTGAAGAGGAGGAGGCAGTGGATGACAGTTGTTCTGCAGGAGAAGGGGGGAAATCAGGAACAGTGCTGTGATTTTTTTCTTTTTTTTTTTTTTTTTTATATACAATGCATGCTGTTCACTCCTTGTTTTCCTTCTGATAACACCAAGGTATTTATGTGCAAACAAAAGGTTCCTCTTGCCGAGTCAGCCTCCTCCTCCTCCTCCCACCTGATTCCGTCAGCGGAGTTGCAAAAGCATGACTGTGACAGTGCTAAATGAACAAGGCTGAGGTTGGACTGACAGGAGAAATCTCCTCTTCACACAGTACGCACACCTCAGGGGTAGTGGGGGGAAGAGGAAGTCTAGAAAAAATCCAAAATGAGGCATCACAAAACATTTTGTTAAAAATTAATCACAGTGCTTTCTTTTGAGAATTAGTCTTCGAGGCAAGTAGTGTTTCAGGACCTAAATTAACAAATTTGGTCACAGCAGGGAAGACACAATATTGAACAGGACCAATGGCCATTCCAGCAGCTTCAGAAGAAGATATAAGAAAGAAATGCTGTAATTTATTAAGGAATAAGTCAGCTCACAAGTAAACCTTTTTCTGAATTTCCATTGTTTGGTTATCCAAACACCTGAATAACAAGGGTATAAATCTTTTCTAAAACTGCTTTCATGTCCTCAGAAATTCTGCACGGTCTCAATCACGGAGGACTCTGTTTTCATGAACATTCAGTACTTGGGTCCATATGCTCTGTGTTTATTATCTGCCAGAGAGGTGTGAGACATCTAGTTTGCAGATTTTCTCAGGGCTTCACGGGAAATTTTTGACATTTTGCATTCCCTAATGTCATTTTGTGTGAAGTTGCTGAAGAAGGCTTCTCCCTCCCCTCAAATTGACAATGTGCCCATGTCTGCATTTCTGCCCCATGCTGATAGTGCCAAACTGGTTGACCCCAGTCATGTGGGGAAAAAAAAAAATTTTTAAAAAATTAAAATCGCATTGATAAGCAAAGCATTTTAGAAAAGTAGTTTTCCACTTGAAACTTAAGGAGAAAGAAAAGACCTGGGAATGTCAACTTGCTTTGCACTGGTGTGCATCAATTAGCTTAGTAATTTCTGTAACGTAGGAATTATAAAAGCAGGCATGAAGGTAAAAGCTAAGGCAGCTTGAAAAGTTAACGTTAGAAGGTGTTCTTTCTTCAAAATGTAGTTCACCATCCTTCCCTAATATTTGTGATTGCTTCCTACCTTCTTACTTCTCCAGTCTGTCTGTTTTAAAAATGATGTTCCAGCTTTTGCAAGTTGGTTGTGAGTCAGTCTTCCCAGGAGAGCAGAAACTTGAGATGATTTGGAAGTTACAATACAAAAAAATGAAGCAAAACTGGCTTGGACTTTGTAAACCAAGCAAGTCCTGAAGCATTGGAAAAATAGAAGAGAAATTACTTCATGGAGACACCTCTGTTGCTCTCCTGACTTCAGCGTCATTGTGATTGTCTGAGTTTTTGTGAATACAAGTGGTGTGTGAACAGACAGACCTATAAATCTGGATTTCTGGAGCAGATAAAATAATTAGACAAATGTCCTTCACAGAGCTGACTGAAATTTGCCAATATACGGAGGAGCACAACTAAGGCTATTTTAATTAGACAAGTTGGTGAGAAAATATTTCAACTTTGTTTTCTCAATATCCCCATAATAAAGTGTATGAGGACTCCAGTATTTTCAGTTGGTTCTTGGGGGCATGAGCATGGTATGCACACCATCATGCTCTTTGCTTGTACACTGAATCCCTTCCCTCTCCTGTCTGCCCATATTGTAAAGTCCTCCAGGCAGAGAGGCCTCCTGCTTCAGTGTTTTATACTACCTGGCACAACCATCAGCTGTGTAAAGAAGCCATTAGATGTTGTTAAATATTTCTGATGGGTGATATGATTTGATTCTCTTTCCCAATGCTTAAACTTACTTAGGCTGCCACCCCTCAGCCCTTCAAAAGAGTTAACTTCAAGACTGTTAGTGGGACTAAGGGGTGAGTTCCTCACTCCTCCCTGCTGTCCCAGCTCCGCAGCCAATCCCAGCTCAGCTCTGGGGCTCTCAGCTGCAGCACACAATGCCCCCCTCCAAGGACAGGGGTCCCCTGGCACGTTTGCAGTAGTTCGTTGGTGATAGCAAGCCCAGGGATGGCCATCCTTCCTGTGGGAAAGGAAGGGTGGGAAGAATGACAGAAGTCCTGGAGATAGGTTCACTGATGTCGAGGTCACTAAGTGTCTGTACCAGCACAATAGGATTTTGTGGCACTGGGAAATGTCAATCTCTGATGGTACCAGTTACCATCATTACTGGCATGCAGCCTCTCTCACTGCACCTTTAGAGTGGCAAGAAACCCGAAAAGCAGGATGAGACACAACCTCCTTGTGATTTAGCTCATCCATTTGTTTTCCTTTTCATTCAAAGCTTGATCCTTTACTGGAACTGCGTAGGTAAATCATTTGCCTCTATTGACATTGCAATCATTTTTCCCCTCCTGGAAGCCAGCCTTTCTCAGTGACATCATCCAGATTAAACTCAGTGATACAGCAAGCCCATGCATTATTTTTCTGTGGCGTGACATGTTCTATAACAATACTAGCTGAAGCATTTTCTCCCTTTTCTGTTACCACATCCAGCTGCTATTCTTTCTGCAATTTGCCACCTCCTTGTCAGTTGTGCTGACCTAACTATTAGTGCAGTTGTGCTTTTTATCTGTTCAGAAAGCTGCCAGAAACCAATGTACATACATACTTGAATACAGATTATCCCTCTCCTCAAGAACACAGCATAGCTTCTCTGCTATGCACTGGCACACCAAAGTGGTGGCCATAAACATGACTAAGTCAACACTGTCACTGAACACTACATATTGGCCAAGCTGTCACCTAGGACGAGCTCATTTGAAAGACATTGTAGTTCCTGCAGACACCTCAGCACCGAGATAGAAATTATCCCAGACAGGATCTTGCATGCTGCTGCCCCAGTTGATAAAGTTCATTTTTTATTCCTTGGAACAGTATTTTCAAGTGGTCCTGGATAGAAGTAGTAATGCCTCAGCTTTGTATGACTTGCGTGGAAATAATAAGTGCGAGCCAGTTTTTGGGGGGCCCTAATATGAGAAGTTAGTGGGTATGCTGACTAGCTTCAGAGCAATCAGGAGTTAAATGCTGGAGAGGAAGCAATTCTCAGCTGCAGCAAAGATAATCATGATAATTTATCATCTGATAATCAAAGAGCACACACTTAATTCGTTCTCATTATCAATGTATTTCAAGCACAAGTACCTCAGTACAAGAGGCCTTTCTGTGCACAAGTTTCACTGGAAAGGGCCCCATGGAAATGTAATGCAGTTACTTCTCCTGAATGGCTGATGTGTTGTAGTGCAGTTTGGAGTCCATCTCAGTGGCCTCCTTGTTCCCTGAATGTGAAAAAGCACCCCTGGCATCTAGAGCTGTTCTTTTAAGCACTTTACCTTCCTCTCGGACAGCAGTGTCTTCTTGGAGAAATGACAGACAGTTTGTAAGAGCTGTAGGGATTTGGTTCATTAAGGAACCATCAAGAAATGAAGCTAAATCTGGAGTTTTTAATCATGTCAGAACTCCAGTTTGCAGCATCTTGGGAGCGAGAGATGTCTGCAGCATGCTGAGTGGGCTTTTACCTCCAAAGATGTGGTTCAGAACTAAGTGCACCGTGCAGTCTCCAAAGTTGTGATTTGCACCGTTTCCACCAGTAATTTAATATTTAATGTCACCTGAAGGCAGGTCTCTGCATAAAGCACAGAACTGGTGTATTGAAGCAGGCTGCCACAGCCCTCCTGCACTAGGGCTCTGTAGAGAATGCCTGCATAAGCAAGACATCCAAAAGCAAGATCAGTTACAGTGCAAGTATTACATACTTCTACCACATGCTGGTGGTAATTTTTTTTTTCCTATGGTGATTTGCCTAATGGTTACAGGCAAAGTAAGTCATGGTTCTGGGCTGTGCTGCCAAAATCTGCCTTTACAGTAGCAGCACAAGTGCAGCTGCAGCTCGGGAGCCTTGGAGCCCCAGTGCAGAGGAAGCCAGCAGATGACATCTTGCTGTTACGGCATAGACTGTTCTGTAGTGGAGCTGGCCTCACGTTCCCTGGAAACAGCCTGGAAAACATGCTCTTTGTGTACACACTCCCCCCTCCCCAGCTCTCACAGTCACAGTTGAGTTAGGAAACAAAGTCCCAGCCAAAATTCCTCAAGGGAAAGGGACCCAACTTCTTCAGGATGTGAGCCTCTGAGAACAAAATCTCCCTGTGAGAAAAAGACAGCTTCTTAATACGGAGGATTATAATGTTGTTGATGGTGTTTTGTCGATACGTGAAACTGAGATTTCAAAACTTTCCACTTGATTCAGCTGTACAAAAAGGACTTAGTGACCTCTCTCTTACAAAACTGTAACATCTCTCTAAATTTGCAACCACCGGAAGATCAAGGTGACGTAGCTGATGATAGGTTAAAGCGATAAATTGCTGAAAAGGAACCATCTTAATTTTAGGGAGCTGTATTCATTGCAGCTAGCAACTATTTCTTTGGTTTTCCACATCTTTCAGCAGTGTTGATAAGGTACCTAAACCTGGAGCTTCCAGTTCTGTCACCAGCATTACTGCCACATACTGTAAGCATGGTAATAATCTGAGCACTCTGCTCCACTATACAGCAATTAGGCAGCAGGCAAAAGACTAAAGTAAAACCATATGTAGGTCAAGACTAGCAAGATCAATTTATTTCTGATTACTAACAAATCTTCAACACCCCAGCCAGAGATCAAGGCCATATTGTGTTAAAAGAGAGAACCAGCATGTATTGACAGCTCATTCTAATACGGGGTTGGGTTGTTTACCTTAAAATTACTGTTGCCAGGATGCATCAAATAATGGATACAAGAAGTGGGAAGGAAAAGTAGGTGTTAAGGATGTAAAGATGCTCTGCATGTGTCCAGTTGTAAAGAGGAGCAGAACAGAGTTTGTGGGTTTGATCCCTCAGTGTATGGGCAGGCATCCAGTGTCTTTGTGCCTCTCATTTATAGAACAGATACAGCAATCTAATCTGTCTGCAGTTGAAAGGCACTGTGTAGTGTAAATGTGCAAGTGTTACTAACAGTAAGGATCAGCAGTGGCCATAGCCAATACAGAAAAACTGTAAAGAATGTTTGTTAGACCTGGATTTTTGACCTGGATTAAGACAAAGCGGTTTGAAACAATAAAGAGTTGCTGAGAAAAAATGAAAGTTTTTTAATCCCTTGACTTCTACTGGCAAAACTGTTTGCTTCTGGCAGCACTGTCTCTTGAGCTAGCTACCCTGTGACATTGTCAGGGCTCAGCTGCTGTTGTTTAGGATATAGTTTTTGCACATACAAGGAAAAAACAACAGAAGACATTTCTTTCAGCTCCTTTTGGAAGGGAGCAGTAGGAAAGCAATGTCTGCTCCATGGACAACGGCCAAAAATTGGTGGAGAATAAGGCAGGAGTGGATTAAGACTGTAACTGGGAGCAGATCCAAGCCAGCATTTCCCCCCTCCCCATCCCACTGCCACTGCTGGTGTTGCACTGGCTGCCATGGTAGGAATGCCGCGGTGTGGGAGCGGCGGAGCGGCTGCGGGCAGCCAGGCAGTGTCCTGCTGTCCATGGCTCACTGACCCCCTGCTACACTCTGGCCTTCTCTGAATGTGCTGCCCACATGGAAAAAGCCAGCCTTCACCCTGCCCTGGAAGGACAGCTCTTGTCAGGCTTCTAGGAAGGTTTTGCAAACAACATGAAAGGAAGCTGGAGCCGTCTGCAGAGTTCTTGAAAGCTCTTGGACATGGCTCATGGAATGAGTGCCTAGAAAACCCGCTGGTCTTTTCATCACCTCTGTGGTTGCTCGGTTCTTTGGTAGCTTTTCTCTTTCAGAACCTCAAATCCTGGCCACTTCAACACACAAACCAGCACCATTATCTGTACTGGTTTGTCCTGGCCTGGGTGAATTCTGTCTCAGACCACAAGCTGCCTATCAGCAGCAGGTAGGCTCCTCCAGCATTATAGCATTTTCAGTTTCTGACTAATCGCAAAATAGGGCAGCTCACAGAGGATGGAGGGCTACATCCTGATGTCCACTTAAACTATAGGCTCACTCTGGGTGATGCAGTGGAAACAGAAGGGAGACAAATGGCTGCTATGGGTCAAATGTAGATCTCAGTTAAAAGAACGACAGCACAGCTGGCCACAGTAAATTATTGGGGTTGCACTAGAGGCTTTAGTCTGACATCAGGTACAACTCCAAGGACTTCAGGAATTGGTCAGCAGTGTTCAGGGACTTTTCTGGCTTGCTGGGGCCAGGAGTCTTAGACATAGCTGAGTAATTTTGTCTGAGGGAGTTGCTTCATTTACTAACCTGTGTCTACATAGAAAAGGGTTTGAATATAGAATGAGAAAGAATATGTTCTTTTTAAATTCTGTAGAGTGTGGCCTTTTCTCCCTCCTTTCCCACTCACAAAGGTTTCAAATTTTGTGGGGTTTTGTACCGGTGACTTCATCTGCCATCATTAATCAGTGAGCTGTCTCAGCCCAGCAAGCTAATTTAGAGTCCCGCTTCTGCATTTGATCAGCAAATGCAAACCATGTGTAATGTCAGCAGGTCAGGTGAGGTGATGGAACATGGGATTTTCACCTCAGTTCCAGAAAGGGCCATAGTTGCTTCCAGGAAGCTGAGCTTGGCACGGGGTGTGGGCAATTGAAAAGATTTATTTCCCTGTATGAGAGCTCATTCTAGTCGAGCATTTTCCAATCAATATGTTTCTTACAGACTTTCCAAAGGCTGCATTAGGAAAGCAATTTTATTTATTTTATGACCCTGAAGCCCTGAGGGATTCAGATGTGTCAGCTTCCCGGGGTCTCTGTACAGACAGTGAAAGGAGAAGGGCTGGGTCACAGGGCACCACACCAGCAAAGTCAGCATGGCAGAAACCCATGGCAAAGCTTCACTGGGTTGGTTTCTGCAGATGTCTGCACACATGGAGGCCCCAGAGCAGGCACAGTACACAGAGCGTTACTTGCACTTGTGCTCTACCTCTGTCCTGTTCCAACAGGACACCAGGAGAAATAAGGCTGTGCCTTTTATTCCAGATTACTACTGCAAAAGCTGTTTTGCCCTCTGTTCCCAGCAGTGTAGGAGGTACCCCAGAGCTTTGTCATTCTGATTACAGGCACCTTCAGACCTTCTTAAAGAGCATGCAAGCCTCACTCGTGGTCTCTTTTCCTGCCTATCGTACAACTCTTCTGTTCCCTCTCCAATCATTTTTTCCTCAACAAGACCTGTAAAGGGGCATTTTCACCTGCTGCCATGCATTTCCTTTGTACCAGTTCATACTCACCTCCCAGATAACACTTTCTGAGGATTAGCCAGTATTAACCTTTTCTTCATTTTCTACCTTGGCTTATCTCTGTTCCTGGAAAGCGCAGAGCTCTGCTGTAGGATGAGGCAGTCCCTGCAACCCAACAGCAATGAATAGCCGCTGCTTCTCCACTGCCTGGGTCAAGGGGCACCTGCTGGAGAGAGCAAGTGGTCAAGCACATCAGTGCACACCAGTCCTCTGTCCCTGGCTCAGAACAGCAGGTGCACAGACCACCAGCAGTACAGGGTTTACCCTGTGGCAGGGCTACATCTTCCACATGTATGCTAACCCCCAGAGGGCACTTATTTACACTCTCCATCTGCATGGAAATAGCTAGGCATGCCACAGCTTTCTATACCTTCTGAGGAACTGGAAGGGCTTCCTGAGAAAGCAAGATCCTTACCCTTCCTGCCTTTACCTTCCATAGCAGTGATAGTTGTGAAGAGCTGCCGAGCACACTGTGGGTGCTGGGTGCTTTGGGGAAGTCACTTGGGGTAAGAGCTGAGTGCAGCAGCCCCAGCAGAGAAAGCAGAGAATTGCTGTCTCAGGAGGAGCTCAGTGCCCAGCCTGGCCCTCAGTTTGGAAAGCCCCCCAGCGTGATCCCTCACTGCTGTTGAGCTCAGCGCAGCCCTGCTGGGGAGCAGCGTGGTGCTGGTGGTTCTGTCACATCCGAGCACGATACCAGAACAGGGCCCCTGCTCTGCAGCAACAATCAGTGACACCAGACAGGGAACCAGAGAGCAGCACACACAGCACCATGGGAATGTGGAACTGGAGGCGTTTGAAGCAGCTGTGTGGCATTTTGCACTTCAGAGCATTTTGGATGTTAACTGGCAAAGCCCCATGACACCTCTTTGCATTTTGGTAGTCCAGCGTTCCAAACAAAGATGTGAGATAGGAAGGGACTTTTAAAAAATTTCTCTGACAGAATCTTAAGAGAAGGATTTAAATCTAATCATGTATTTTTTTCCAGACTGTATTGCCTTTATACAGAAATTAGGACCAAAACACAGCCCCATGCACCCCTTCTGCTTGACATGCACCATCATATGCAGAGACACATAGTCTGCTTTATGGGTAACATGGAAAAATTTTGTTAATAACAAAGAGAGCATCAGTTCCTAAAGAGTTACTTGGTAGGAGACATTCCAGTGTTCTGAACTTCTCCAGCATCATTTTCCCACTAAAGGCTCGAAGTAGCTACAGACATGAGCTGGTTACCCTGATGCTGCCAGTGATGATGCATCTGTCCCTGGGTGTTTGGGAGCCAGCTGCTGATTTGCATGCACCAACCCCTTTGCTGTTTGCCCAACCATGCTAAGTAGTTTTTGGCGTGGGAGTGCGAACAATTCTGTCTGCCCTGCAGAAAGCAGGGATAAATGAGAGGTCTGTCTTTACCCCCTTCTCACATCATCATCCTGCCTGCCAGGCAGCCAGGCGTGAGGATGGAGAGCGTAGCTGAAGTGGAACAAAAAGTTACACGAAATTTACTGTGAATGCTGTTTCCATCGTGCATGCTGTCCCGCGGCTGTGTCCTCATCTCGAAACTAAAGCAGAACAGCAGCCTTTGGTGATACCATGCCTCACATTTTGCATTGGATTTATGTCCTCATATTGTTCCAGAATGAGTCAAGGTGAAAACAGCCTGTGGTGCATTATACTTCATGTTTTAGGTGTATCTGTTACATACACTGAACATAGCAACTTGTACTGGAAAATGCGTACTGTCTTCCAAACCAGAGAAGGAGTTGCTGAGTACAAGTGCTTTGCCAGATTCAGGGTTTGCTACATCTCTTCAAAAAACAAAATTGTAACCCCACCAGAAGTCTGTGGTCAGGTGAAGATATTGCTGGCTGTGTAGTTCTAAGTGCAAAGGTTATATTACCTGAGCAGAGCGCTCTGTTTTTCTGACTTCAAAGCCTGAGCATGCTTCAGTTTCCGGAGGGGCTCTCTGTCAGAAGAAGTGAACTCTTCAGAGACCATCAGCCTAAACTCTTCAACAGAGCCGTACATTCCTGTTTGTGCCTGTGTCTGTTGGTGTTCAACAGGTTTACTGGCTACTTCAAAGTGTAAATTACTCCATCAGCCCCTCTCCGTTGTACTTTGCTTTGCTGTTTGAGAATAGAAAGGAACAAGAAGTGGATTTCTTCTGCACTCAGGATGGTTATGAGCTTGTGCCCTGCAGCGTGGGAATTGATCATTCTCAAAATTTCTAAGGTAGCCAGAGTAACAGGTGTTAGAAACGGGACTTCAGGTGAGGAATACGCTGCACAAGTAGATAATCTGTTAAGACAGCAGTGCACCAGCCTGCAGCGTTAGAAAGGTGAGCACGGATTTTGCTCCCTGTTTAGTGCATATGAAGCTGCCAGTTTATAAACATGTCAATAAATTATTGTATTTTACTGTGCTGGAGGTGGTACTTGGAAACTGACAGAAGACAGAGAACACGCTGGATCTCACAGAGCCAGATTTTGATGGTTTGCATGGCTTTGTCTAACCTGCTTTCAGCTATTGAGTTCAAGAAGTTTTTGTTGTTTATTTTTACACTACAAAGATAGGGAGACCACGATGGGGAATGCTTGCCAGATTTCAACCAGAGGAGCAAAGGCAGGGATGGAAGCCGAGCCAGGTCTGACTCTCAGGTCTAAACTCACCCTGGGAAGTCCATGGCCACTAAGAGGGCAGGCTGGGAGAAAGGCAGTATCCTCCCTGATCTGCACAGAGTGAAAGCAGCAAAAGCTTCACGCTGATTTCAGCAGTTGGTTCAGCAGGCAAAACTCTGCCCTGATTTTGCAACACGGCTTTCGTTTTCCTCACTTTATTCTCCTTGGTAAATATCTTTGTTAGTTGAAGACAGTGTATTAGCTTTTGCAGAGAATAAAACCAGAGAGATAAAAAAAGCCCATTTTCCTCCACCGTGGACATGACAATAAAAGAAGATGGAGAGGGGAAAATAAGAAACAGCATCCAAAGAAGAAAAATAGTATAAGCAGGATTAGGTTTTTTTCATGGACAGTACAGGAAAGCATTTTCAGGACCCACTGATAGCAATGTACCCTGTGCTGTTAAATCCCTTCAGCTGCAAAGCCAACCATCTCATGACCTTGTTTTCACAAAACCAGCTACTTCTTCTTAAGAAGGGTCAAAGAAGGTGGCATTCAAGTTTAGCAGATGCTGTACAGCACATGAAAGAATTACTTTTTGAGTGACAGTTTCTGAAGCACTTTCAGCAACACTGCTGTGTACCCCTAGAAAATCCTCCTGTGACTGAACTGGTTCAGCCTCACAAAACAAATAGGCATGTGGTGGGGGCATGTTTTTTTTGAGAAACTTGACTTCCCAGGAAAGCAGCAGGCCAGGAAGGGAGGGAAGTGAGAGAGTAAGAGATCCAACTAGGGAAAAGAAGTTTACTTATTTTATGGCACCTTATGTCTTCCAAACACAATGTAAGTATTTAATTATGGGATCACCCCAGGGGTGGAGTGATGTGGCGCATCCACCCACTCAGTTTAGCCATAGCCAAACTGAATTAGAGTGGCTGCTTGCTGATTCTCAGTAATTTCAAGCCAAGTGGTCCTAGGTCGTGTTACTCTGGGGCTTTTCTCACAAGTTTCAGAGACGTCATTTGCAGTGTGAAGTGTCGGGTCTGTTTCAGAGTAGCCAGCACAGCTCACGGGGCTTGTTCCAGTCTGTGTAACTTATTTGGCTGTTCTGGGCCTAGCACTGATCAATCTAAAGCTCTCTTTGTAGCAGTTACTTGTGTACTAGTTGAACAGAAGGCAAAAATATACTGTCACCCACACATGGGAAATGTTGATCTGTGTTTGTAGAGGAAGTGATTTATTTATTACATTGTTATCTATAAGGGAGCGCACACCTCATGTGAGGTTATAGTATAACTCTGTCCTTGTCAGCCTGATTTTCCCAGGTTTTTTCTTTTGTTTCATGCTCATCTCGTGAGGTACACATCACAAGTCTAGTTAGATTTCTACATGATAGTTCTCCTTTGGGCAATTTATTACTTGCATAGCATGGCAAAGAGGGAGGCAAAAGAAACCACCCATGAGCATTTCAAGTACTCCTCGGATGGTCTTTTAAAACCCTTTCATATGTTGTGGTCTGCCTGCATCATGTCTTACTTCTTTCTCTTTTGGCTGCGGCAGCAGCCTGGGGTCTGGAATGTATTTTCTGCAGGAATAGCCCTTTATTCAGCAGAAGATGAACCTCACTCTGGCATTTGAGATGACAGTTTCCATGTCTCTGAGCAAATCGACACCTCACCCTTTCTTCAAAAAGAAAGGTCTTACAGAAGACTCTGACCCCAATAAGCAGGCCCTAATTCATAGGGGGAAGAGAATTTACTTCAGAAATAAATAAAGGCTACTACTTGTTTCTGTAGTACAATAGTATGCTACAGTTGAAAGCCAGTGGAGAGTCTTGCTACTGCCATGCAGACATCCCTTCCTTAGGTCACCTCTGACCCCTTCTCAGGCACAATCTCAATTCCTCTTCTGACAGAGATTCAGTTCTGTATGCAGCTGTGGCTCTGGGACTTTCCAAAGCCGTTGTCTGGGAATCTGGCAAAGCAGCAAAATGCAATTCACTTCATGTTACCTCTTGCTAAAACTGAAATAAAAGGGTTGCCTATCTATTAAATAAGTAAAATCCAAAGCAAAACAAGAGTGGTACAACTCTCCCAGGCTTCTTTTAGTGCTTGGTAGGAGGAGGGTAATCAGATCTCAGAGAATGGTGTGCCAGGAAGGAAATTTCTTCCTTCATACAATCAGCCAGGTGCAATAGAAGGAAGGGAGGTTCGTCTTCCTCTGAAGCATAAGGTACTGGCTCCTGCCAGAGGCTGTGTACCAGAGATCTGATCAGATACGGCAAATTTTATGCACAGTGGGTAAGCTTTGTAGCAAGTCAAACAATGAGTCATCTCACAAGGGGGAAAGGGAAATAAAGCTTTTATCGCCCAGTGGATTGGAGATAATCTCTCTACTTGGGTATAAACAGCTCTTCACTGCACTGCCTTCTCTCCAGGGGAAGGAAGCTATTTTAAATTCGTGTGTAGAACAGATATTGAATTGCCATACCTCCCAAGCTTCTCTGCTTGGGCCCAATAAAGGTAGCAGGCAAAATGTCTTTGATGGTAACATTGGACCTCTGTGAGTAAACACGATAGCCTGGGCTGTATATGCTGTACGAGCTGGCTGGCAGAAAGGGAGTGCCAGATTCTCCTTGGCACCCTGGAAAGTCTGTATATCCCTACTATTTTACTGAAAAATGCTGTACTCTCTTACATGGACATGGTTGCATTGGTATTGCTGTACAGGAAACACAGGCTAAAGCAGTGCCAGAGGTGGCACCATCTTGGCCCTGTCTTTCCTCTCCAGTATGGGAATGACACCTGGGCGAGGGGTGGGCCTGCCTGAGTACACCTCTCTCACCGGTACATGCGCTGATAATCACACTGTTACTGGGCTGTGCTTACGCCGCCCTTCCTTACAGACCCCACCCCAGCCACCTACAGGGAAACCATGGCTCTCTTGCCTGTGACAACTTTTCATTATTCTTGTTCCATGAAAGTACAAGGGGTGTGAAGAGAGAGCACACCTCTCTTCCATGAAAGCATACACACCAAGGATGGCTGGCACCAAGGACTTTGCCTGCTGCCTGCTCAGCACATCACAGGGAGCACGTGGAGGAAAATCCTTTTGCACAGTGAAAACCTGGAATGAAACAGTGTCCTGTGAGCTTTCTTCAGGATGCTGAGGCAGTTCTTATTTCTCGATATGTCAGGGATAAACCAAAGTGCCTAAAATAACAAAGTATTTTGCAGTCCAGTGCTTGGAGTAATCCTGCACCAACATGACATTCCTCTCCTACACCTTCCCCTGAGACTTTGTACATAATGCTGTGAGGAGAAAGTGGAATTCAGTGATGTTTGCCTGTATTCCTGTGCTTTGTCTCAGTTTGGTAACAGGACCATGGTCTCTTTCTGGCACAGGTTTGCAGCCGGTTTACTGGAGCAGGGAAGATGTGGCACAGTGGCTCCGGTGGGCGGAGAAGGAGTTTTCCTTGAGGCCCATCGAGAGCAACACCTTTGAGATGAACGGCAAAGCTCTGCTGCTCCTGACCAAAGAGGACTTTCGATACAGGTCCCCTCATTCAGGTGAGGATTATTTACAGAAGCTGTGACTGAAAAGAGAGAGGGGGAAAAAAAAAAAAAGAAAGCTGAGGAGGGTCAGAGGAGGAAACGGTCACCTTTGCTGGGGTGGACTGAGAAGGGGAGGGAAAAGGGAGGGCAGAGACACTTGTATGAGGCAAGGATGAAAAGACAAATAGGGAAGGAAATCCTGGTACACCTGAGTTGTAGGCATATTTGAATGCAAATCTAAACCCAAACATCCAACCTGTTTATAGTTAAAACTCCCTGCAGAGCTCCCAGAAAGCAAGCTGCTCTGTCAGTGTTTTGTGACTTCCAGCTCTTCACTGTAAAGGCTTATCTGTTCACAGACCTAACTACAGCAGCAAGTTAATCAAGTGCTCCAGCCTCTTCAAGCAGCCCATATTAGCATTTTGCCTCACAGTTGCCTTGGTTGAGGTGCTGCTAAAAGTGACTGCAAAACTCCTTCCTTGGGGACTTTGCGTCTATTTAACAGCCCCTGTGGGTTTTGCTTTCCTTTACCATATTCTCACATGTGCTGGAGTCCAGCCCACGGCACAGCACAGGCAGGTGTGTGAATCAGTCTGCCTATTGCTCAAATTATCTCTTCATTTATTCACAAAGGAGATTTAGCAATGTGTGTGTTGCCTGCCTGTATTTGTATGCCCTGTGGTCTGTCTGCTCCAGTTTTACAGTCAGAATAAGCCTCTGCCCTCCTTTGTCAGGGGTATTTAACTAAATATGAGTTGTGAGCTTCTATTTTCGTGACCATATGAGGTACTGCTATTAAATATAAAGGCTTGCACTTCCCTCACTATAGGTGATCAAAGAGCTTGGACCAAGTGATGACAGAATTGCTATGAGGAGGCTTCCAGTGCGAGGCTCACAAGGTGCAGGGGTACAGCTGATGCTGCTTGGATCCAGCTGATAATCAAGCTGTGGGTCTAAATCTGCACCAACCTGCTTGGCCACTCTCCACAACCGTCCTCCTGTAGAATCTACCTCACAAACTGTTGCTTATGTTCAGTGTATATAAAGTTTTTCAAGCATGTGCTTCAAATTCAGAACTAATTTTGTATGGAAGAAGAGACCAAATATTAATGTCTGTTGTCACTGTAATACCTTAGTGAGAATTGATGCCTAGAAATGTCTTTTTTTTTTTTTNTTTTTTTTTTTTTTTTTTTTTTCTGGTACACCACTTGGAGTGATTTCCCTAAAAATTAGCCTTGCTTGAAGCAAAAGGAGTATTCCAAGCAGGAACGTGGGCAAGGGCTGCAACTCCCCTTCCTGCCTGCAAGTTATGCCCCTATTCTTCCCCTTGTGTGCTGTGAGGGCACTTGAAATATGCAGGATTAAAAATGTTTGTAGGCTGGAAATAGAGTGTTCCCAGAGACTAGCCTCTGACTTGCAAAATCTCACTTTATTCAGAAGGTTAAGCTGCATTTGGAATGAATGGCCAGCTAAAGGCCTCCTCCCTTGCATTTTGTCTCTTCCTTCTCTCCAGGTATTCCCCACTGATAATAAACCTTCTGGAGGATATCTGAGTCAGTCCCTAAAACTTTAGGTAACTGTAGGTAAAGGGACATTACCTCAGCATTTCCCAGAATTAACCATACATAAAATTTAAGAACTGTGAAATAAGGTTTGCCACAGAGGCATTAAGATTTTCCAGACTGAAGCCACACGAAAACTGTATCGTTTCCCCTCGTGGTTAAAGCAGGAGAAGGGCATCCACTCTCACAGTCTTGCCAGTAAAGGGGCTCACAGCTGTTCTGTCGAGGGCTGCCCAGGGGACGGAGGCAGCAGAGGAGGGAGGGAGTGAAAAATGCTTTTCACCATCTTAACATTGCTGCATCTGGGTGATGCAGAACTCTCAGCTGTTTTATTAGGTAAAAAACCCACAGCTTTATGGATGTTTTCACTAGCCTGTCAGGCCAATCAAAAGAGGTAAAATTTGCTACCTTATTGCTTGGAGTGCTACAGCACTAGTTATTTATGATTATGCCACTGTTGCATTCAGTGATGGAAATTATGTGGTAAAATCACTTTTTAGAATTTCATGTAACTGGGTGCTCAAGGCTTTGTTTTTAATTAGGTTTTCAGGTATTGCAATCACCTTTTAAAAATGCCCTAAAGTCACTGCTGAGACAGTAAAAGCAGCCAAGATGTTAAAAATAAAGGAAGCTGAACTATGGAAAGCAGTATGGCTTTAACTGTTTCACACCGAGAAGCTCAAGTTGCCCTCAAATAGAATATCGGCAGTTTACAGAGACAAGGGACAAATGGTGGACAGCTTACAATCTCATAGAAACAACTACTAAAAAAACCCCACATTTGAGAAAACTCTCCCAGAAAATCTAAGGTTTCCTGAGTGAAACTTCACTCTCTTCACTTTCAGATAATATGTAATTGCTGCAACTTGTTCCTCTGTAATATGAGCAGTGACAAACAGAAGTGAGCAGGCAGAACAAAAAGTCAAGAGTCTCCCTATGCCATGATGTGCAATTTCACTTTAAATGTGCAACCAGTTACACCAGACCGAATGTATAAGTGCCTATGTGTTTTGTGTAGATGTTGGAGCAAGGTCATCCATACAAGATGTAATTTATAAAAGGCACAAAATCATCAGTTAATCCCTTGATGTCCTGGATATTGCTGTGTTATGTTCCATTGAGGAAAGATGTAGCAATTATGGTGCCAGGGAATGTCATTCTGTTTTGCCACAGTCACACTCTGAGGTGTGATGTGCCTTTTTTTTTCCTTTCAGAGGAGAGTCTTGCGTAGCAGTGGAATGCAGGATTTTACTGCTAGCATTTCTGGGTCTGAAAATAGCACCCAGGAGCCATGAATTCGTGCATCAGATGGCTAAATGAGTCTTCTCATCAGTTACGTACATTTTCATTTCCTTTTTCCTGCTGTTTGTCTTTCAGGTGATGTTTTGTATGAACTCCTTCAGCATATCTTGAAGCAAAGGAAAGCTCGTATGCTCTTCACACCTTTCTTCCACCCTGGGAACTCTATCCATGCTCAGCCAGAGGTCATATTGCACCAGAATCATGATGAAGGTAACTCTGTCTCATTCTTACAGGAGCTGCCATTACAGAGGCGAGTAGGAATTATGTCATTTTCTTGCTCCAACGTTACTTAAATAAAGCTGCTGTCCTTCCTCTGTCTCCATGGCTTGGGAACAATCAAATGGTCCAGTGAGTCAACAAGCCCTTCTCCATTTATCTTCTTCCATTATTTTGTTCTGTTTCCAAAGCATCTTTAAAAGCTATGTCAGATACAGATTAACAAGCAGAAAGCTTTATTGACGCTATTGATTAATTTTTCCTCACACCCAGTTAGGCAGACAAAATTGCTTCATGGACTTCTGGTATCCTGGAGATGCAGCTGAATGCAGGGGTTTGCAGAGCAAGGGAGGGCAGCCTCAGAGGGGAACACCCAACTCCAAGTCACTTGAGCTGACAATCTGTCAGAACACCAGGCCAGAGTTCCTGGCACTGAGCCTCTCTTGTTGCTCAGCCGTTGGGCTGGTTGAGCTATTCCTGGTGAAAGAAGGGGGCTTCTGCAGGTTTTCTCTCATTTTTAGTATCAGAATTACTTGCTTAGGTCTAGTAGTGTCCACACATACCATGGCTGTCAGAGGTGATGAAAAAAGAATAGTTACGTTGGTGGAATTGCATATTTGGACTGCTTCTACTTCTATAAAATGTAAGTCTGCTTTTTTCAGTGGAAAATTGAGGTTTTAATTTCTTTAAAAATATACAGACTAAAGTACTTCTTGGATTTCTTGGGTATACAATGGGAAAATATAAAACTTGAGCTTTTTCAGAGGTCCTTTCCATGAAAGCATCAGGCAGAATTCAATTTTTTTAATTAAAAATTAATTCGGTTTTCACTTAAAAAACCGAGGAAAAAGTAGTGTTACTCCTGTTTTTTGAGTAAACAGGAGAAGAGAATGAGTTAAGATGTCACCCTGGTCTCTGCTAAGTGGAGAAAAGGTGTACTAATTCTATTTGATATGAATCTATTTCAAGATTCAACATGGAATTGCAAGAGAAGATTCAGGGGTACTGTCAGACCTGTCCAAGTTGCCTGTGGCCATTCCGAGGCAGCCAGAGTCAAATGGCACCAGCAAAACCCTGAGACTAAGCCCAAGGGCAGGACAGCAGCAGGTGGAATTAGGACACTCCAAAGTGTTTCCACAGAGCTGTGTAAATATTCCAGGTTAGATGAGGTTCAGTTGGCAGAGTTGTGCAGGAGACAATTGCTCTATTCAGACCATTTGTAAAATCTCACTCTTTTCCTCAAGCTTGGCCTTCACTCACTCACGAGTGTTCCCATTCTAAATTTCAAACAGAAATACTAACTGCTCTCTCAGACACTCCTACATTTAACATATGGAGCAACTTTAACTAGAGAGGATTTCACAGGATTTTTACTGTTGGCCTTTCATGTGTGTCATTTAAAAAATAACTCCTTTACAATCTACTGATTAAGAAACAACTTTGATTTCTTCCTTACAATACTCTGGCTGCTGATAGTACCACTGTTTTTGCTTAGAGAACTCTGCTATTACTTAAAACTTTTCTTTATAATGGCAAAAATCAGTTCTTGGTTTGCTGTGAGAGGAACTTCAAAATAAGCAAAAGAAAGTACAGCTTGCCTGCCACAAGACTGAGCAATGAAAAGATCTCTATGCCAAACATTTACAGGCAGGTGAATTTGTTTATTTTGACATTACTTCTTCCTCCTGTTTCACGGAGTCACTTGGGAGAAACTAGAACAATTGAGTTTTCATTTTCCCTCAGCAAAATGCAACTCAGTTAAAAAAGGAGAATGAATGTGAGGAGCAGCACTTAACCCTGGCTAACTCACAAACTGTGACAGAGCGGACAGGTTTTACCTTGGCACTATTTTGAGTGGTTAAATTTCACAGGTGAGGCATCTTTATTACAGTGTCTCCTTACTCCAGTAATCTTTTTCCATTTTCTGGCTCTTTTGCCTATTTCCTAATAGATTATACTTATGATCCTGCTTTTAAATGCTTTCCTTTGCATCTAGTGGTTTTTTACTAGGCTTAAACAAAGCGAGTTTGGCTGTTTGAAATCAGTTGACTGCAGTTCAGGATATTGGCTTGGAATGGGCTCTGTCCCTGCAGAGGGATGAGCAATGGAAAGTGAATTACCTTCATCTCCAGTGGTCCTTGTGACGGAGCTCTGAGTCATTTGATGGGATGTCATGCAGGAAGCTTACACTGTCATTGCCTGCACTTCTTTTGTGGGAAAGCAGAGAGTGCCAGCCTTTGGGATTGTCATGCCAGCGATTGTTCACTCCCAAAGTGCAGCCCGCCCATCCCTATATGGATCAGATAGGTCAGCAAATTTCCTGGGAGGTGAATTTCCTTTCACAGCTTTCTGTTCAAGAAAAGAGTGTTGCTCATTTGGAATGAAGAGCCAGAGTGAACCTAGTGGTGCACGAAATGATACAACGTGTGCTCAACTTACAATCACCAGATGTGGCAAGGAGTGAATGTGACGAGGATCTTACTCTGTTCAGGGTCTTTTGTGGCAGTCCTGTTCGGAGCCGAGTTGGAATTGTTTTATGGCAAACAGCATCTTTGCCCATAGGGGATACTTTTGTTAAGTACTTTAAGAGGAAGATCTTAAAGGAAAGTGAACCACTAGGGTGTAACCATTTGTGGTTTTCCCTCTTGCTGCTTTTCCAAAAGTTCCTTGGTCTTTACTTTCTGTCCCCTCTGTCGAGCTTCAGTATCACCATGACTTGGAAGCAGACAGCACGGAACACTTCTGTTTGGAGCTTGTCAGAGCCGACTAATGTTTGCAGAGAGCTTGGTGGAAAGCAGAGCAAGGCATTCCTTTCTGCTTTGAAGATAGTTGCTCCCCTCAGCCAAGGCACTTTAAATAAATAGGACAAACAATACAATATTCTGGTCTGTATTTAGAGGCCAAGAATGAGCACAGTGCATTTGAATGTACAGGGATGGGGGTGGATGGTCTGTAGAAGATAGGTCACTGAGTAGAATTTGGGAGTTGGTTTTCTTTCCTTTGTGGCAAAGAAAGGAGACTTTAAGGAAAGACAGCCACAGAGGTAGGTACAGTTGCACATTTTCTTCATTTGGGCTATCCCACATTAGGTGGCCAGATTATATTTAAAACTGTTTGGGTTTAAGCAAGAACAATATATAGCTCTGGAGTTTCATGTCCTCTAGCTTTTCCATTGTGAGTATCTTAAATAGCCCTACAAATGTATTTTTCTTGTCTGGGACCACAGGTGTGTCTAAAAAATGTTCTGGAGCAATGTAAGTTATGCCTGAAATTCCAGGTTTTCCTGTACACTGCAGTGTTCTTGTGCAGATGCTATGGCACTGCCTGGCACTACACTGTCTCATGACTTGAGCTTTTCCTGTTCAGGCCTTTCCCTGGGTATGTGCTGTTCCCTCTGCCGATGCCTACCTGGGTCCTAGAGCAGCAGGAGTCCTTGAGTCTTCCCCTCAGCAGGGCCTTCAACAGGTATCTCTCTTGGCAAGAGAGCAGGAGAATCATTAAATATCCAGAGAAAATGAGTGAACAAACAGGCAGCCTCAAATAGGCAGCTACCTGTTTCAGTTGTTGACAGGTACCCAGCAGTTTCCTTCTCTTATCACCCAAGGCTTTCAACAAACAGCACTGAAATGTGATCTTCGTTTTTCAGATAAAAACCTGTTAGTAGCTCTGGTGGTAGTTTCCTCTTTGTCAGTAGTTTCCTCATCAAAATTGATGGCCTTAGCAAACGTGAAAGTTTGCACTGGCAAACATTTTAATTTTGTGAGAGGATTGTTAGTGATTTATCTCCCCACTACTGCTAAGCATCACAGCTGGGAAAGTGTGTTCATGCAAAAGTGGTGCTACAAGTCCTCCTGCTGAAGGCATGTAAGTGCTTATATGGGACAACCCATCAGTAGACAGCACAGACTAAATAAAAGAAGATGAAAATATTCTTATGAAGATGTGACATGCTCTTAAAATCAGGGCAGGGATCAAATGTAGTGTTTCACAAAGAGCTTCCTACCAGTAGGGTTTTTTTAAACAGCCCAGTCCATATTTCAGACTGAGTTATTCTCTACCTTGACCTAAGCCTCTACCATCAAAAACTTACTACCCAGTATTTTCCTGGAGACATTTTCCTTTTTTTTTTCTTTCCCTTCTACCTTACAGTGCTCATCATGGTACTGTAAGAAGAATGACACAGAGAGACATGAATGGCAGGAGATAAGTTTCAAGACATTTGTACAGAAACACAGTACAGCTAAATCAGATCTTACTTTCTTCACAAGTGTTCCAGTCAGCTTCTCAAAATGGGATTTCTCGTAGTGTGTCTCCCAAGGAACTATTGCTGCATGGTGGTGGAGGGAGATTGTTCTCACTGTTTTCATTCTGTGTAGAAGGAATAACTATCTGCGTTTATGGAATCCTTTTCTGGGCATCTGTAGGTCACAGAAATAAAAACACTTGCAAGCTGTCAGCACTAGATTCTACACCTTGATCACAATATAGACAATCTGTATTTTGGGGATTTCTGTTTTCTCCACAGATAGCTTTGTGCAGAGACCTTCGAGACCATCTGCAGAAGCAGTCCACCACAACCCCCCAACCATTGAACTGTTGCATCGCTCGCGGTCACCCATCACCAACAACCACCGTCCGTCGCCAGACCCCGACCAGCGGCCGCTGAAGTCCCCCATGGACAGCACCCTGCGCCGCCTGTCCCCGGCCGACAGGGTGTCAGGGTCACGGCACCAGCACGAGAACAACCAGCAGGAGCCCTATCCTCTCTCAGTGTCCCCGATAGAAAACAACCACTGCCCGCCTCCTTCCGAGGTGCTCCAGAAGCCCTCCAGCCCTCGCCAGGAGAACACCAGGGTCATCCAGCTGATGCCCAGCCCTATCATGCATCCTTTGATACTGAACCCCAGGCACTCCGATTTCAAACCACCAAGGTTGTCTGAGGATGGGCTGCACAGGGAGGTCAAGCCCATCAACCTGTCCCACCGAGAAGAGTTAGCTTATATGAACCACATCATGGTGTCCGTCTCCCCTCCCGAGGACCATGCCATGCCAATCGGGAGGATAGCAGGTAAGGGACGTTCTCTAGACTACACCAAAGTTGATGCTTTTCATTCATAACTAACCATGTTTTGTTTTAAGTGCTTCTTGTTTCCTTTTGCCACTCTGTGACATCAAGAGTTTACTGGCATTCTGCAAGTTTCACTACGTCTGTGGCTTAGTGAAATATTAATAAACCAGTTTCATGGCAGGTAAGCAGAGGTTCAGAATGACTTGCCTGTGACCACAGAATGTGTAATTGGTATTGAAACATTTGCATCCTGACACTCGCTGCCTCTCCACCCACTAGCAATCCATTCATTTCCCAAGATACCTATCTCTGAAGCCTTTGAAGCCTGCAAAGAGAGAGTTTTCCAAGAGTTCTGTTCACGTTAGTGTCCAGTCCTGTGGAAAAGAAGAAACCCTCTGTCAGTGGCCTTCGAAATAATGCAGTGTCAAGCCCATTATGAAGCCTGCAGGACTAACGAAATATCACCTTGGGGTTCTACTTTGTAGCCTTTCCTGTGCTTCTCACATCAGGATTGTCCCTTTTTACAGAAACAAGGTCGGCTTTGTCCCACGCAAACCACAGGCATTGTCTCACTTCTGTTATCGTAAATAACTGACATCACAACAGCTGAATCAGGAAGCTGAGGTTACAGAAAATGTTTCTTGTACTCCAAAGGGAACTGTAAATACATAGGGAGAGGGGGAAGGGGAATCCAACCACTTCAGAAATAACGCTGGGTGCCCCAGTAACCAATTTCTTTTGAGAGATGTAAATACACACCACACCCAAGAAGATTCCATGCAGTTGTGTCAGCAGTGACCTAATGTGATCCCCAGCTCCTGTGGGGTATTACACATACCCACAGAGGTACACTTTAAAACACCTTGTTCTTTTTTGTCCTTACAAGCCTTAAATTTGTTACAGATGTGGTGCTGCCTCAGCTTTAGAGAGGAAGATTTTCTGTTTTCTTAAGACTTACCACTTTAATTTCCAAAGATAGATATTTTACCATCTAATCAACATCAAGCATAGCAAGGACCATGATCCTTTGATATAACAGAAAGATGAGTTACAGAAATTAGTCTTTTGACATTTTTGCCTGGCTGACATTTGTCTCTGCTTTTGATTTTTATTGCCCGCAAAATTCTCAGCAAGCTTATAAATATACTTAATGTTATGGCAGAGAAGATACCCTACTGGTTGCATCACTGGAGATTTCCTTTCCGCAAAGTATTGTTGGGAGATCAAGGCAGTTAATTTTTATTTTCCAGAAGGAAACCTTCTCTAAGAATAAACCCTAGTCTGAAATCAATATAAGAAAAGATATGGAGAGTATGTGGCGGTATAATTTTTTTACTTTAAACTCAGGAGTTACCTTACATAGTTGGAAATCTTTTTGGTTTCTGCACATTGTACAGTGGGTCCAGTAACACCAGCCCCTGTAACTCCCATGTCCTTTCTATCCCTGTGTTGTTTGCAGGGCAACAGTGCCCAAGCCCCTGGGAATTTGGGCCTAGCACAGTTGCTTGGCAGGTATGTGCAGCCATTTAAAATGTTATCCAAAGGCTGTACTTGCAGACTCAGGTGCTTTCAGTTGCAGTCCCATGGCTTCGCTGAGACTCACCAGCAAGGGTGGCATGTCTGAAATAGCTGGTGAATGATTTCATGCCAGAAACACCTGAAGTGTGTTCAGGCATCTGGTTCAGATGAGGGCAGTGCTTTTTGGCCCAGAGTCGGGGAATTACAGAGCTCATGGTTAGATTGATTCGATTTCTGCTGATAAATTGGCCGCTGTGCTTCCATCAGCGTCCCAAGTCTTTTAATTGTAAATGCCCACATGCCTCACACAAGCCACTGCTTCTCTGGTTGGATTGTAATGGCCCCTGAACTGTAGGGACACCGTCTTAAGAGCTCACAGCAAATTTCAAGGTGATAAAAACTGGATTACTACTGAACATTTGGACAGCCCATGCTTCATGCCTGAAGTCAACTTCACTGGAGCTGTTGAATTCAATGGCAGCATACTTAGACTCCCTGGAAAGAAAGTTCCTTTCTACCTGCTTCCCACCCATCTCACAGCTCTTGCCAATGAGTGATTTCATTTCTTTGTTATATCAGCATAAATGCAATTTTCATCTCAGTGTCCTTGCCTTCACTGCCACAGTTAACGTGGAGGTGCTTGACCAAGCATGGCTCGCCACTTCAGCGTGACAGAGACCATGAAAGCTGTGAGATGTGGCTCTTAAACTGCAAATGTACATCAATGCAGATGTATTCTTTAAAAGGGCTTTTTAAAAATCACTGGCATTACTTCCATTTTCTTGATGAGGACAGGTTGGGCAATGAAAAGATGTATCAGTAGCCCAGTGCCAGACCCAAGTTCTCAACTGTTTACGCTGGTGAGACAAGAGCCTTGACTTCCTATGGCTTAACTATGCAGGTGATTTTCAGGGGAGATAGTGATGAGGAGCTACTAGGGAAGTCTAGGAGGCTGCTGTCTAAAACCTTAGGCTGTGCTCCAGAACATGTTCTGTTCCCAGCTCAGATGTTTTATATAGTAAAAAGAATTTTCCCTGGACTTAAGACACCTCACAGCCTCATAAATCTGTTTACTTGTAGACAGAGTGTGTTTTTAAACACAGTATGCAATTAGTTGGTGCTGAGAAAGAAAACAAAGTTTTTGCCTGCTGCTATACACAAATACTCTCTTTTCAGGAGGTCGATCAATAGAGCTCTGGACTTTCTGTCAGACAAAATAATGACCTCTACTCACTGGCTGACTAATCTTTCCTACCTTTTTATGTAATACCATTTTTCAAAATACTAATTTTACTGGTAAAGCACTTTCCCTTTTACAGCAAAGGATTTCAAGTTGAAGGTCTTATTATCTTTTCATCTAAGACCATTTAACACTTTTCAAGCAAAGGCAGAGGCATAAAGCATCTTTATATTACTTGTTAAGGTCACATATATTGTTCATCACTGGCTAGAGCTGATTTTGAAAATTACGTTTAGCTATCTTCTCAACACAATATACACAAGTCTGTTCTGTAACTTTGTCAGAACTAGAGATCATTGTGTTGGGACGATCAAGAGGCAGATTTGCATCCCCTGTAAAGACATCAGGCAAAGGATAAACTAAGAAACTCAGGCATCAGCAGTCATCTATTTAACAGCATGTAAAAATATTAAAAACACCTCAGAAGGGGAGTTTAGCAGAGCAGTGTAATGGACAGTTTTCCTCACTGGAACTGCTAATGCAAAGCAGCAACACTGTCAGTAGTCAGCTCCTGTCTTGGACTCTAGCAAGCAGGCAGTCTGTATGGCTCACTTCTAGCTCGGAATTTTTTTGTGTAGTGAATCCTGGTTCCCCACAAACAGTGTCCAAGGATTTCTCTTGGTAGGGGTGGTTGGGGGAATAGATAAATCTTTTTATCTTTTTTTTTTGTTGTTTTTTTTTAAACACAGTTGCAATTTAAATCAAGAGGGGCACCTCAAATTAGCCTTTCTGCAGACTGGAAATTCTACTCCCCATGAACCTCTGACTGCAAAAGTTCTGTTATCAAGCATTTTAGGGTTTTGATATCTTGTAAAAGGTATTTCCCCGAGGTGCAAGAGGCAGTTATGAGATTATCCAAATACAACAGAGCTGGTTTTATCCTAACTTCTATCACATAGGGCTTGTCTTAGAAACACCCAAATTAAAGTAATGACATGGTGGTATTTACCTCACTTTTGATTCAGTCACTTAAAACTCATTAATACAATTCTGGATGTTTCTTGAGAGGGGAGATATATTGTTGAGCAGATTCCTGAGATTTCCAGCTCCCAGTGTCTTTTTGTGTACCAGCTCTCTTGGACTGAAAGGCTTGTTCACTAATCCACAGCATGCTGAAATCTAAAGGCAGGTGAGTCCCGTGCCTGGTGTTATCTGTTGGTGTGCTGCTCTTATCGGCTGGGTTACCTTAGCAACTGGGCTGTGCCTGACTTTATGAGCTGCCAGATTTGTTTCTTCCCCTTCAGGAGTCTGAGGAAAAGCCAGGCAATGTTTAAACTGTTGGGAGGCACATTGTCCACCACTGTTACTGGTTTGGCCCATAAAGCCACGGAGTGCTGTTGGAATGAGGACAGGCAAGATTCTTACCCTGCCAAAGTCATGACAGAGAGGTTCCTCCAGATTTGCTCCTGGTTCATGTCAGCCTCTCAGGGTGCCACACTTCAGAGAGCTCAGGGGCGTAGCATGAACCCCATGGATCTGTAGCAAGGCGTGTGCAAGTGACATCTCAATAAAAACAGTCTGATGGCCGAAACCAAAAATGCAGTCCCATGGTAAGAGTACATCAGCTGTGGATGACTCACATTTTACTAAAATCTACAAAACAGCACTTAGGATGGGTGTAGGCTCCGAGCATGGGGAGGTCTTCCAGAGGAGTTTGATTGTATTGTGTGGGGACAGAATTTGGAGGCAGAACAGAATAATGGATTCTCCTCCTCCTTTGTTTGAAAAAATCACTTATGTGGGAGGGGAAAAGACAGGAGGGGACAGTGGAATCTCCCTTTAACAAATACAGTGCTTTAAAAAGTGCAAATCAGCTGGTACTTTTTTCCTGTTTATACTCTGCAGTTGGGCTGGAAAGCTTCTGTTAATTAAGGATAAGAAAAACTCAGCTGATAGAGGTATTAGATTTGTAACAGTAGACATTTAGAGCTTAAACATTAAAAGACACCAAACTTCAAACTGCTGCACCTCAGCAGTGTCTCCCCACTACTTGGCTACCAGGACCAGAGCACCTGTGCCCACATTTGCTCCAGATGTATCCATGTGACATTTACAACTGTGTCATGTTGTAGGATGATCTTTTGGGGTTATTTAACTCATATACCAACAAAATCCTTTGTGCAAGTGTATCACAGACATTTATAATGTGTGACAGCACATTAGTTTATTTTTCTTTCTGTACAAAACAGCTGTGGAGGCACAGTTACTATGCAATGGCATATGCTGGATGGTAGGGAGGGAGGGTGGGAAAGGAGGCAAAGCACAATTATTCCTCTGTAGTGAAAAGGGTCAAAACCAGCATCTAAGCACAACTCAGAAGTTACAGGTTTTGTAAGTGATACTGTTAGCCTTCACAGAAGGGCGGGGAAAAATGTTGGGAAAGTTTTTCAGTATTTTCAGTACTGTTGAAAGGCATTTAAAGAATAAATCAGACATCAGGCACAGTCAGCCACAAAGGTAAATCCCATTTAACCAATTTGCTATCTTTGTATGATAAGGGAACAAGAACATGGAAATCCTGGTGTACTGCTGGCGTGTCACTCCCATTTGGATATGACAGTGATAATGTCATTGGCCTTGTTTTGAAAATTTACATTTTCTCTACGTGCCATGTCTATTTGAGCCCCTTGTGGAAAGCCAGACTGCTGGAGAGACTGGAGTACGGATGAGAGTCAAGCTCATAGAGCTCATATTCATGGGAGTTTTCATTATAACCTTGAGAGTCTTCTTAATACGGTATTAACAATTAATTTCAGCATGAAAGTGGGCCTTCCCTGCCATTTTAACTAATGACACTGAAGCTCGAACAATAGCTCGATAGGTGGTTGTAGATTTTCTGTGAACTATCTTGCTTCACAGCTGCCTCCATTCTTCCTGCACAGTTACAGGAGCAGAAATTGCGGTCAGGGCTTGTTCAGGTCTATTCAGAAGCCAGGACTGACCAAGCCAGAGGAAAGCTCAGTCATTTAGATTTCATTCTTCTCATTACTGTACTGCAGCATTTACATACCATGGCTAGACAGATGAGTGGGTTCAGAGTACCCTGAGCATCCATTGGAGTCAGCAGGATGTTACACACTCTTTTAAGAAACTTGCCTTTTAATGAAAACAGGCCCCTTATTTTCCCTGTATACTGCACACTTCCTTCAGGCTAGAGTTGTTTTGGTAATTCAGATGTTCTTCTACAGTGCAAACTTGGATCACTTTGAATCCTCTTAGTTAAACCAGGAAAACACACTGCTGTGTTTACAGTGTTGACACTACACTTCACTGTCTCCAGGGACAGACCTATGTTAATACCAGTCAGTTTCAAGTGGCACACATCAGTTTACGTTCATTCCAATGCACACCATTGAACTGGTACGGCTGTTTTCCATCTCCACACTGGCGATGTCTCAGTGTGGAGATTTAGCCCCAAGAAGGGGAGGTCACATCGCAGTTTTCTCCAAGGGACCCATCAGAAATCACAGGTTTATGACTTACGAAGTTCCTTCAGGAGGGACTTCATGGGAACACACCAGGAGCTGTGTCCTCCAGCCATGCTCACACCTCCCAGGGTACTCTGGGCTTTCTGAGAGAGCACAGAAATGAGGTTCATGGGGAATAGTCTATTACAGGCAGTGATTTTCTGCTCTTGAATAAACAGAAGTTTACACCCAAGACTGGACTGTTAGAAGATAGTAGAGGGGTTAAAAATTACTACCCTTGTTGGGAATGCCTTTGGTGAAATTAAGTCATTCCTGCTTTTGCCAGCTTCTCCAAAGTACAATTCTGAAGGTAAAACTTCATTCTTAATTCTTAAATTTGCATCATTAATGTGTTTGGCCAGTTTTCTGGTGTCAAAGAGGTTGTAAGATATTTGTAAGACATGCATGTGAACAGGCAGAGGTTGAATTTCTTTCCCTTTTCCATTCATTGCCCTTCATGAACAGTAAAGCTGAGGAAAAGCCACAGGAGAATCAGAGGCAGGTTTCTTTAAGCAAGAGTCTTTTCTACCATTGTGGTGGAGCAGGAAAAGAGCAGCACTTGAAGACAATATTGAAAATGCCCATCTGTTTGGTGGGATGGGGGGATGGAGCAGAAGAACAGGACAGGAAGAAAAAGGACTGCTTTTTAATACAACAGTCTTTAGCTTTCAAAATCTTCATCTATCAAATCAATAAGCCATCTATCTGTGGCCTATCTATTACATATTCTTTGTGATTTCAGTGCTCTTTTCTACAACCACATGAAGGAGATTAAGCTTTTGGATCCTCCTTCCCTATACAAGTTTATATTGCCAAAGACAGAGCCTGGCCTCATCTTGCTGTGTTATTTTTACAACCTCACAGCACAACTGTTAGCAGCATGACAGTCTCAGGTTTCTGCTCTCCTTCTGCCTGATCTCCCACTCAGCATTTGGGTACAAGACAGAAGCAACATACAACTGTTGTATTGTGTGATCTGGCAACCTCTTTACTCAGCCCCAGCTTGAATTTACTGAGCTGAACAAACAGTTGTCTGTCAAGAGGTTTCTTCACAAAAAAACATTGGCTTTACTGTACCAGCTTTACTGAACCATCCTGCTTCCAACAACATTCCCAGAAAGAAAACTATTTTCCCTCAGTAACCTGGGTATGGATTAAAATGCCTTGATGACCAGGATGCTCCATCTGAGGATCAGTCAGTGCTCCCCCA
This sequence comes from Dasyornis broadbenti, assembly GCA_013397935.1. Lineage (NCBI taxonomy): Eukaryota > Metazoa > Chordata > Aves > Passeriformes > Dasyornithidae > Dasyornis > Dasyornis broadbenti. Next base: position 1,016,349 of record VZRN01001126.1, read on the forward strand.
GTCCTCAGAGCCATTTGAACCCTTAACCATGAGACTTGGTTACTTTTTTCTTCTGGTTTTCTCTGCTAGATTGAATATGTCATGGATGTATTTTGTGGCTGGATTGTATCTCAACACAGCATAATGCTGCAGCACGTCTGTTAAGGAAACTCCCCAGTCAGACCATTTCTGGGACTCTCTGGCAGTGGCGCTCCTTAAGGTCAGAGACTTTCTGGGACCAAAAGCCCTTCCTTGGCTCCAGTGACTGTGAATTACATCAGTTTGTCATTTTGATACCGTGAACATCGCCGTGTTGTCTTCACACACACTTCAGGTGTACTTACAGAAACCAGAGTGCCAGAGAACTTCCAGACAAGTTCTGTTCATTAGTTTCAGTTGTGACCAGCTATTGTTTGCTTCACTCTGAACAAATGCAGCTGAAGCACAAATCACCTTGTGAAATAAAGGGGCCCGAGCTTGGGAGAACTCTTCAGCTGGTAGAAATCACAGAACCATTTAAGTCAAATGATATCATGCTGGAGAGATTTTAGGCTAACCTACACAGCAAGGGGTAAGGCCTCAGCTGATGTCAGAGGGAGTATGACAACGTTCCTTTGGCATCTCTTCCTGTGTGAAGCCATGTTGGGTTCCAAGGCAGCCATCAGCCAGATCAAACAATTTTTATATAATGCTCTTCAGTGCAAGATGTGGGTGGGTCTCGCAAAACATTTCTGTGGTTATGAGAGGGTTTTGGTCGTTGATGTGTGAAGAGGGCCAGCTCTGTACCATGGGCCTCAGTTAAACAATAGAGGGCTCAGATACAGCATGTGCTTTAAGCAATATTTCAGTGCAGGGGAATGTTATATCCTGAACAAAAGAGGTCTTCAGCGTGCATATGTCTGTATTGTTAACAGCATTATTCAGTCCTAGGCAGCAGAGATGTGAGACCTCTCACTGCTGGAACATGAAGATGACCTTGGTCAAATGATATTGGAGAAGCCATTTGTAATGGCTGGACAAATGTCAAAATACTAGGAACTTAAGATCCATAATGTTTAATTTACAGATCATTCTGAGATGGTATTTCAATTCTAAGGGATATTTATTACTATCATACAGCCATTAGGAAGTATTTATGTGTCTGTATTCTTTAGGTGTGTATTCAGAACTCTAATGAATTGATAATAACATGGCTTTTATTAACAGGAGTGGGAAACTGCTGCCTCTTGCACATGTAGGGCAGTGCTTATGGCAGACAATTTGAGAACCAACTAAGTACTCTACCCCTTATCACCACCTTGTGCATAACTGTAAGAGTCCCTCTAGAAGCATTAGCTGCAGGAGGAAAGTTGTAGCCATACCTCTCCATTTGAAGATACAGTTTGCCCTAATTCCCTGCTTATTGTGTAGTTCAGACTTGCCTCGTATTACAGCTGAGAAAATGGTAGGGCATGGAGATGCCAGTGTTTAGGAGCCCTGCCACATTGCTGGGCCGTTCACCACCTTCCCACTCCAGCTACATCACCTTAAAGCCTCTCAGTCCCAGCTCTATCCACAGCTAAATCCCTGTAGCTGCAGACTGTACAAAGTTCAACCATCTGAGTTCACTTCAAAAAAAAAAAAAGTGTGTATGTGCTAGGGGGAAATGATGTTTCCCTGTGCTAGAGAGGCATAGTCGCTTTCTAAGGAAGCTTATTTTAGCCAAAAAGCAGGAAATTGCAGCATGCCCGACCGATTTAGGTACCAGCCCTGACTCAACTCGCTGACTGGATCTCCCACACTTTTAAACTTGCTTGGCCTCAGCAACGTCCATGTGCTTTCTTGCCATTACTCAGTAGCCAACACACACCCTGTGGAGAAATCCCCTCCTGTGGCAGCTTCTTTGGAGGCCTTTTGATAGCCAGGGGAGAGATTGAATCTTCATGGAGTCATTCCCACCATCCAGACATTCCTCATACCAGTGATTGACACTTATAAAACAGCCATCCACGTACAAGTCCTTCTCTCCATTTCCTCCATCCTTCCTAAAAATACACATCACACTTTTGACCTTCCTGGAGGATGCAACTTTCTGTATCATAGAATCATAGAGTATCCTGAGTTGGAAGGCACCCACAAGGATCATCAAAATCCAGCTGCTGGCCCTGCACAGGGCAGCCCCAAGAATCCCACTCTGTGCCTGAGAATGTTGATCACCTCCACCAGCCTTTCTTGGAGGAGCCTTTTTCCCCAACAGAGAAGCTCCTTTTAAAAGCATTTTCTAGCATTGCCTTTTCTTGGGTTTTGAGCAATTTCCCAGGCTTGCAAATGGGCTCTACTATAATCCAAGTTCATTACAGTCTCTAAGAGTGAGCAGGTAGCCTTGACCTGTTGTCTCTAATGTCCTGTTAAAGATGGTCTCTACTGGTAGATTATTTAATTGTTGATCCTCTGTCTCCCTGGAAGGAGAGACAGGACCTCATGATTTTTTACCATGCAATCTGTGGAGAAAGATACATAGAGTAACCATTTGTGGTTGAAAACAAACACAAAACCCTGAGTGCCTGTGCTCAAACTCCTAAAGGTCTCCCAAGTGAAACTTGAAAGAAGGCAGGCTGATTTAGGTGCTGTGCAAGCAGAGCTCATACATAACTAAAGTGTGCTGCAAAGCATCAGCTCTTCCAAGATAACTGACGGTGTGCTTGGAGCTCTCGATTCTGGAGAGAGGAAATGCAGCGAGCCTGAATCTTTTCTACTGCTGTTTAATGCTTTTTATTTCTTATTTGCAGTGGCATGAGACACAGTTACCACAGTTGCCCTGATGCTCATTAAATTACTACAACTGAGCCGTAGATCTAAATTTGCTGATAGACAACCATATGGTTTGAAATCGAGTTTTTAAGTGGTTGTAGAAACCAAGCAGTTTTCAAGGATTTTTGATTTTATTCCTGAAGCAAACAGCAGTCTCAGATACTTGGGTGGTTGGGGTTTTTTGCAAATTCCACCAGCCTGCTAAATATTTCTGCAAGTCTGAGCAGCTCCGTCAGTTTAGAATATGGGATGGGGCCCTTGATCACTTAGGATTTTTCTCGTGAAGATCTCAAGATGCAGATCTGAGCTCTTCTCATTTGAGGTGTGTTTATATTCAAGTTTAGCCTGAATCCATCCTAAAAACTAAGTGAACAACAAAAAACCAAATCTGCACTTGAATCCTAGCTCTTCTTATCATGTGAAGCTCTCTTTGTTTCCACCTAGACATCTCAGACTGATTTTTTGGTGTGCTTCTTTGGTTTTGTGCAGAAGATGGGCCCAGTGAGTGTGAGAGAGAGAGATTAAAAATAACATTGCCTATTGCAAATAGTGAGGTGAAAGTAAAGATAAGTGTAAATCATATCTCTGCAGAACTCTAAATATGAGCTGTAAGGTGCTATAATTGGAGGTTGTCTGCCCTGGCTTGAACATTCAAGAATATAACAAAGCCTGACATTGACTGGCCTCTGCAGAAGCACCATCCCTCCAGCTGACCCCAAAGATTCTTGCAGTAAAAAGCCATTTTCTATACCTTTCATGCATTGAAAGAGTTCTGGAATGAATTGCACGTGTGTCAACGAACCATTGAAGTGGGGCCTTACTATGCTTTTATCTGAGAACCTCCCACAGTTTTGAAAGGCACAAACCAGAAGAGCATCGCCTTTGTCTTGAATCATAAATGAAGTCTAGAAAAGAAGGTTTTTTCGTGTGTGTGTGTGTATGTGCAAAAACATTGACAGAAAGTCAGTGAAGGGTCTGTGGTTTTTGAATTTGTGAGAGGGGGGATGACAGAAATTGAAGTGGTAGCTTTCGACTTTAGTTTTCAGGCTCTTTTGCAGATCTCTCACTTAGGCCAGGAAAACTTGTGCCAAGGTTTCATTTTTTAAATTAAAACCTATGAAAATTTCAAATTGAGATGGACATTTTTCTGTGGAAAATGTTAATGAAAAGAAGGTTTTTCCAACCAAAAAGTCTGTCTCTTTCCTTTCACATTCCTCCTCTTGTAGATGTCATGGATGAGGTGACCATCAGGGTAGGTTTCAGCTAGAATGGGAACCTGCAATTTTTGCCAGATGTCATCTCTTCAAAACAAACTGCTTTATTCTTTGTAGGACTGGCAGGGAGAGCCTAAAGCAAGGGCACTGGCAAACTAAGCTCTGGTTTTGGAGACATTACAGGTGTCAGAGATACTCTTTGCGGTTTGACAGTGGGAAAATAACCTTAGTACCTCTATCCATTTCAGGTGTGCTCACTAAATGTGTTATTCATATTCTTTCTTAAAAAGTATTTTATATTCTCATGTCATCATCCCCATTGTAAGAGTCCCAGACAGACAGACAGGAATAGACAGACAGGCTGATAAGAATCCATTTTAGCACTTTTAGGAGCTGGATGTCTTTGGTTGCCAGCCCTTGAACAACTCTAACAAGCCTTGTCTCAGAGGCTGGTATTGCTTTCAAGGTAAAATGCAACCTCACAGCCACCTCAAGGGTCTGGATAGCCGAGCTATGAAACCCCTGCAGCAGCACCCCCACCTCTGCACAATTCACTTTCCATACTCCACATTCCCAGGTATTCTGTGCTGCACACACACATCGCAAACAGGAAGTAGGAGCAGCTCAACTCTTGGCTTCCTCAGTCTCAAGAGACTGCCATGAAGCTGAAAAACACTAAACTAAAACTTAAGTGTCTGTTAGACCTTTAATTAGCGACCTAAGGAGTGTTTGCCAAGAGGAAATTTGAATTCAATTACCCAAATAGAAAGTATTTAACCTCTCAATAGCACTCAAGTAATTATAATACTTAGGTGTTGTTTTTTTTTTTAAGGAACCTTAAAAAGTAAAACAAAAAATCAAATTGAAAGTGGGAGAAGGTGTCAGTTTTATATGACATGAAGTCTACAAAGGAAAGCTGTAATACTGCCCATGTTTTAGACACACATGTTAGCACAGAAAGGGGCAGCCTCAAGCAGGGAGAGCAGGTTGCAGGATTCTCGATTTCTCTGCTAAAAAAGCCAGCAACAGCATCAGGGCCAACAGTGTGAGCCTGATGTGCTTCAGTGCAACCACAACCACACAACTAAGAGCAGCAGGTCACCTCACACAGCTTTGGATGCGGTGGAGATGCTCTGCCAGTGTCAGGAGAACTGGGATGTATCAGAAGAGGCTGCATATTCCAGACCATTTTGGAAACATTCCTCTATACCAGCCAAGCCATTTTCATTTCAGGTCGCAGCAGCTATTTCAGCCCTGATCCCAACTGTCCTTTCACTACACATCCACTCAAAAGTTTCCAGAATTAATACCAAGAATAATGAAAAGTTAATATTTTCTTTTTTCTCTCTTCACAGACTGTAGGTTGCTTTGGGATTATGTTTATCAGCTGCTTTCTGACAGCCGGTACGAAAATTTCATCCGATGGGAAGATAAGGAATCCAAAATATTTCGGATAGTGGATCCCAACGGGCTGGCCCGTCTGTGGGGAAACCACAAGGTAAGGAAGCAATGCCCTTTTCCTCCTGCAGCACTTGCCTCTTGTAGCATCACAGGATTCACTTATAAACAGGGGGAAAGAAGAAAGGATGGCATATAAATTACTGCTGGAAAAGTGTAATCTTTTATTCTATATACATCAGAAACACAAAGCACCCATCCTGAAACACTAAAACCTATTCTTCATATAGAGAACCTGTTGTTTTGGTTTAAAGACCTTTAGTTATAAATGCATGTAATTATAAAATTACAGGGAGTGCAAGAATTAACAGTCCTTCTCTCTCAAGGAATCTTATTTCTTCCTGAAACCTGATGCTCAGGATATTCTGATTAGATGTGGTTTTACAAGGAGCTCTGTACTACAGCTTGGCAGGAGCTTTCTGTGTTCCTTTCTGTGTCGGCAGCAACTCCCAGATTCCACACACTGCCCTGTGACAGACCCCAAATGCTGCAGGATTATGTATTTCCTTCTAAGAGAGCAGTTCCTGCTTTGTTCTCTGGAAAGCAGTAACTGATTTGTGCAGCCTGGGGCCGAGTTACGTATAGATATATCTATATATGGATATGAGTATATTCATATGATTGTATGAGTGGTCAGCATGGATTTATGAAAGGGAAATCATGCTTGACCACTGTGATATCCATCTACAATGAAATGATTGGCTCAGTGGATTCAGGGAGAATAGTGGATATAGCTTATCTTGATTTTAGAAAGGCTTTTGAGACTGTCTCATAACAGCCTCAAAGACAGACTAATTAAATATGATCTAGACAAGAATACAGTGAGGTAGATTGAAAACTGCCTGATCTGCTGGGCTGAAAAGATGGTGATCAATGGCACAAAATGTGATGTTACCCCAGGGACTGATTCTGGGGGCAGTATTGTTTAATATGTCCATTAATGACCTGGATGATGGGGTAGATTCTCACACAACTTGAAACTGGGAGGAATAGCTGACACACCAGAGGGTTGTGCTGTCATCCATGTGATTCTGAACCTGGTGGAGATATGGGCTAATGGGAATTTTATGAAACTTACCCAACTGCACATTAATAAGCGGGCCATGCCATCATGTCTCGTGCTGGGTTTCTAAAACTGAAGCTCCTTCAGACCACTGGCCTCTTGGGCAACACAGTGGCCTTTCAGCATAAACTAAATGGAAGAAGCACACACATTATTTCAGGGGGCTTCCCAGTGAGAGGGGTGTAGATTTTGCAGGGAAAACATCGTCGCTGTTAGTGTTTAATTGCCACAGAGCTCTTGATGTGGCCTCCCTTAGCAGAGTTCTTGTGGTCAGGGCAAGCACAGGAGCTCTGCTTTTACTGGGCGTTTTAGGCAGGTGGATCAGTCTCCTCTGATGAACCAAGCTCCTGACATGGAGGCTCCCAGAACAAAAACATGCTTCTACTGGTTGGGTGTTTTTTGCCCATGGCAAGGCGGCTGCTTTATCCTCGTGCACACACAGCTTTGCCAGCAGAGCTGTCTCTCTGCTGGGAGTCTCTTTGCCAGACAGCAACCGCTGCTCCTTGTACCAGAAAAATGCTCTTCATGCAGACATAGCCTAAGGGGCTGATCCTGCTGTTCCAAGTCGGTGCTTTGGGGGCTGCCCACGTACAGCTCTGCCAGTGCCCATCACTTCTGCCTTGTGACACTCAGCTTCAGCAGGGCCATCTCCTTTGGGGGCCTGGGAAGGTTTTAATGAATCATCTTCAGTATACCTCAGTGCTCTGGCCATGGCCTTTGGGGCCAACAGCTCCCAGAATGAAGGGGAGGATCTGTCACAGAAGCAGATGTCCAACCCAACTGGCTTCTTGATGTACACCTGTGTAACAAGAGGAGAATCAGGCTGTCAGACCCCACAGAGCTCTGTGAGCATGGACTAGTTAATGCAGGGGAATCCTGGAGGAACAGTGCTCTAAGCAGGATTGCTGACAGATTCAGCCTATTAGCCCTTACTCCTCGGCTTTTACAAAAGTTGTTTTCATTAAGAACTGGTCTGTCACATCCCACTTGGCATGAGCATGTCCCTCCACCTAATGTCTCCTCTTGTAGTTAAATAAGTCTTTTGTTATCTGTGTTCCGAGAAACTGTAGAAAAACCTCACTTGGAATTTTTGTTAGACTCCTTGCTTGAATTGCCCTGAGTGGAAAGAGACCCACAAAAATTTGGTGATGAGAGCTATGGGGGCAGAACAGACCTGCAAACAGTGAAAAATGGTACATATAATTTCTTGAACTGTCTTGGTTATTTTAGCTGTGATAGTTCTGCAACTTCATTTGGGACTTAAGAAGGTTTTAATGAATCATCTCACCTTTTTTTTCCTTTGATAAAAACAGAACAGAACAAATATGACTTACGAGAAAATGTCCAGAGCCCTACGCCACTACTACAAACTAAATATTATCCGGAAGGAGCCAGGACAAAGGCTTTTGTTCAGGTAATTTTCTTTCTTTGCCATTCCTTTCTATAGATAGTTAGTTGGTGAGGATGGAGGATTTAATTGTGTGTGGGATACTTCATTGCCACAGTTAGAACATAGGTGACAATGGCCATACATTTGTAAAAGCTGTCTAGAGCTTCCCAGCTTTCAAGGCAGCCACACCGATTTACAAAAACACAGGCCTGTCTCAATGATCAGTGGAGTCAATAGAAATCTTTTCACTGCTTTGCACAGGCTGTGCCATTGCTTAAGACCTTAGAAAAATGATTCAGCCAAACTGCTGGAAAACTCTCTCCAAGTGGACTCCTCAATCACAGCTGCCAGTGAAAGCTAAGCAGGGATTGGGCATTTCCTCAAGGGCACTGCAGAAGAGAAGCACTCGATGACCGTGTCCTTGGTGCTGCCTTCAAGGAAGAGAGGGACCTGCGAGAGCTGTTCATAAAACCCAACACATTGGATTGGACAATACAACCAAGAATTTAGGAAATAGAGCCTGAAACAGCATTAAAGCAGACTTGTACAAACTTGAGTGCACATGGCACTCCTGTTCTATTCAGACAAGACCAGCGAATCCTAGTGCACATCTGACACTCAGAGCACTGAACTCAGACCAAACACTGCTTTGCTGTCAGTGGCCTGGATCTAGTAGTGTGCTTGGAAATGATATCAGTAGGAAGGCAGTCTTGGAATTATAGCTAACAGAACTGCATTAGCATTCAAACTTCCTTCAGCTGAAATGACTTGTTTATGTCAGCTCTTAGAAAGAAACGTAGATGTGGGAAGGAGAATGAAGGAAAGAAGCAGTCATGGGCAAAATCAAGTCCTCGACAGTAACTGTTTTCTGGTGGAAAGTTAAAACAAGGTTGCTCCATCAGCAGCAGTACCAAGGGTACCTGGATCTCTGTGGCCTTGTGTGAAGACTGCATTGCCCTGGGGGAATTCCTGATGCTGAGCAGTGAATCTGCTTCTCTTGAAGCCTTCCCTTCAGTGGAGACATAAACAAAACAGAAGCCCACCTCCTCTCAACCAGGCTGCCCATTTTCTCAAAACTGTTGAACTTAATGTCTCAGTTCCTCTCTCAAACTTGCCCAAATTTACCAACAGATTCAAAGGTCACCAAAGAGCATAAAACATGAGCTATATAAACTTCATTTCCTTTGGAAACTGGGGGAAAAAAGCCCAGCAAAACATTTCTTTGCACAATTCCCAGTAAAAACTTTTTGATGTTGTTTTCTTAGACCTATTTATATCTGAAGAGAAAAAGAACAGCTGCAAAAAATCAAGTCATTAATGTGCCTTTCTTGGCTATTCCTTGCAAACACAGAAAAAATAGGAAGTGTAACTTCAACATGCAGGCAGTTGTCATCTGCAAATATCTATATGGAGCTTTAAGTAAGATGGAGTCAGAAAAGGATTTCTAATAGGTTGGCTGGGTATCTTCTGCAACAAAATAGGTCACAGATTGTGTTTCTTAATTTTCCTGCAGTTCTGGGTTGGGTTGTCTTTTGGTTGGTTTTTTTTTGTGGTTTTTTTTTTAATGTAATCCACTGCTATTAGCAATACCCACACTTCGGTTCCCTTGATGTGCCTTAAAGCACAAACCAGAAGGAATACCCAAAGTCCTGCAGTGCAGCTCTCATCAGTCCATGCCCCACATGGAGGGGAGGGCAGTGGGACCACTCTGTGTTTTGATTTCATCCTCCTGCAAGATCAACAAGACAGTCACAGGGTTGAAATCAGGGCACAGTCTGGCTTGTGGGCTTTGTGCATTTTCTCTGTGTAGTCAGGCACTGATTCACCACTCCTGCACACGAGTTTTTCACCGCCGTAACACCATTTGTAGCAGCAGCATTTTTCCAGGAGTGACACAGCAGTGAGTCAGAGCCCTTTTTTTTTCCCCCTAAATGCATATATGCACATGATTTCCAAAATTAGAAGGGATGGCAAAAGGTTAGTTTCAGGCTATGCTGTGTGTTTGCCGAGAGGCTCCAGCAGTGTGAGCTTTCTGGGTCAGTGATAGTAATGAGGCTCCTGTTGGTTGTTTTTGTTTTCACTGGGGCAAGGATATTGAGCATATCATCAACCTGAAATAAAATCAGCTCTTGTGATTAACAGATTTTGTACTGCTGAATGTTAACCAGTCCATTGTTAATGAAAGACTGTGAAATTTTGTACCAATTCCAGCATAAACGTTTTTCATCCTAATTTCTCCAGAAGTGCTTGGGAACTGGGAAACCGATTTTATTGAAAGCAGGATTTCATCCTTCCTGTGTCACTCTCTCTTCCTACACCATTAAATTGAAAATTAAAAAGTAGAGCCTTTCTGTGCTGCGTCTGTGCAGTAGTGCACAAAAGCATTCTGGCAAAAACCAGGACTGCAGACTTAAACTGCAGACTGGTGGATGTCCTTTGCCATTTCCTGCTGCTGTCATGCCTCCCCAGAGGCAATTTCTGTCTCTAGCACCCTGCAGGCTTACTGCCTTGAGACATTGGTGCTGACAGCCATGGCATTCATCTACAGAGGATGCTGCCTCGCTGCAGTCACACTTGCTACAATCACACAGGAAGAGACTGTCTTTGCTTACAGTTCCCTCGCCCTAAAGCCTTTTCATTCAGGGCTTTTTCCATTTCCTAGAACTTGTTCTGACTTGGACTTTGGCTTTTTCCACCTCTGTTCGTTTGGTGTTTCATACTCTTCTCACTCACCTACACACAGGCCTGCACGAACCATAGCCCTGTGCCTCCCCACAATTTGCAAGGGCCTGTGCTTTGAAATATGCTGGTCAGAAAGGCCTTTCATGTCTCTGTCACCAAACACCACACATGAGTGTACCTGGGCCATGCTGTCATCTTACATGACAACAGCATGGGAAGACACCTTGGGGAGAAGCTGGGAAATATTAAGGCATTGGAAGAATACAGCAAAGATTATCTTGGGAGCTGTAGAGCTCAGGGTTCTCAACAATTTGATGAAGATACAAGCTGAAACCCCTGAGAAATGCGCTTGTTTCTCTGTTTTGCAGGTTCATGAAGACCCCAGATGAGATCATGAGTGGCCGGACAGACCGCCTTGAGCACCTTGAATCCCAGGAACTGGATGAACAAATATACCAAGAAGATGAGTGCTGAAGGAAACAGGTGCACCACCTCTGTGGGTCCAGGGGAGAAACATCTGCCCGATGGTCGGCACGGTTTGGGAGGGGAAGCAACAACACAGAAGCAGTACTTGAGGTCGCCGCTTAGCTTGAAGACCACGCAGGACCTGAAGCACCTTAACAAAACAAACTAACAGGCAGAAGTGGTGCTGGCAGGAAAGCAACAGGGAGAAAGCCTGGACTTATGCACTACTTCACTGTTCCTACAAAGTCTCCCTTGAGTTCTTTCTTTCTTTTTGGTTTGTTTCAGTTTTGGGGGGTTTTTGTCTTTTTTTTTTTTTTTTCCCTAATAAACATGCAGTTTGACTTTCCTTATCTCACATAGGACAAGACATCAGATTATGCTTCTTCTTTTTTGTTTTGTTTTTGGAAGGCTTTCCTATGGAAATAGAGTGCTCTTATTTTCTGTGCAAGTCTCATGACACAACACTGCATAAACAATAGCAACACAGAAGGGATTTGCTCAAGGCTTCCAGTTTGCTTGGATCAATTTATATGTGCTGCCACTGGGAAGTGTGTTGGAGCTACCAAAAGAATTCCCCACACATAGCTGTCCAATGAAGAGGAGACACCCTTCACATGAAGGCTGGGCTGTCATCCCAGCATAGCTTGGGCTCACAATGAGTACTCTTGAGTGGCTGTTAACTGCTGGAATATGGACCAAAACCAATCACCTAAGTGCTCCAGGGAGGAGAAAAATAAATGTGATAAACCTCTGCAAGAGACTATCAGTTAACTTTTTCCCTCCTTATAGCAAAGAAGTGATAGAATGGAGCAGGGGGAAGGAAGGCTGGGGACAAATACATATATATATATATAAAACTTTCATATATATATATATATGAAAGTTTTATATATATATATATGTAAATATATATATAAATCCCCCAGTATATTCACAGTGCAGAATTTCAGCTCAAAGTTTTTTATAAAAAGGGAAGACTGAAGCATCTCTAATTACAGAAGGGGGGGGGTTGTTTCTCATACCTGCTAGCAGTTTTGGGGTGAAAGGTGAAGGACTGTTCCTTACATCACAGGGAGAAAGCAAAGGGACTCATCACATGGTTTGTATTACTCAGAAGCCTCTCCAGGATCATTTTGTGCTGCTGGAGAGGGAGATGATTCACCACTCTAAAAGCTGATGTTAGAGAACTAGAGACCAAATAGCTATACTTACATCTTGTAATTGATTTTGGCTTTGTTTTGGGATTTGTTTTTTTTTTATGCCTCCCACTGCCCTCCCCCATCCTATAGCTCTGCCATCAAGGAACCTTGTCCCAGCTTGCCTGTTTTTGACATGATTTAAAAGACAAGAGAAAAACAAACCCTAAAGCCACGTTGCTTTCTTGGTTTGGGGTTGTGTTCTGGTTGCAAGGTGCCTCCACTTGGTGCACTGAGGGTGCTTGGCATGAGGCAAAGAGCTATGCCTAGTTTGGTCACAGAAAGCTCAGCAGCCTTGATGCCCAAGCAAGAAACTGCTGGCCGGTTTCATTTCACAGCTTGGACCACCAGGACAGGAATGCCTGTGGTGTCCAGGTGTCCAGTGATCCATCAGCAGTGGTCCTTTGAATGGAGGGAAGATCTAGCAGCAGAAATGATGCTTGCAGAGGAAGGTGTATAGGGAAACTGCAAGAATCACATGGTGCCTGAAAGAAAGCACGTCCACACCAGTGCATTAAAAGCAGAGAGCCTCTTTAATGGAAACATAAAAGAAACTAGATCTGGAAAAGAATCAAAAGGCTAATCTAATCCATTTCAACCAAAAAACAAGGTACATTCCCATGATAGAGCTTTTATCAGCTATTAAACCAACACAACATTTGATCTATCCACATATTTAACAAGAGGGTTAATCTATCCAGGAAAAAATGGCACTCAGCAGTGAACAGTGTCCCCTGTGTTTAAACAGAGATAGGCCAATCTCACCAAAGACTTAATATTGAGTCACAGGTCATAGAAGGAACAGTTTTGTTAAGGGTGTAGATAAGCATCGTACAACAAGGAGAGATTTTTCAGAGCCTGTATCTGATGAGGAATGACAGGGTATACATTTCTCCCTGAGTTTTTCCCAGCCATGTTTTTTTCTATAAAATCACAGTCAGTAAGTTACAAGTCCCAGCACAGCACATACTTGACCTTTTCTGCCTCAAAATAATGGACAGGGGAGTGTGTTTCAGCAAGGTGTCATCTGTCTCTGCCATGACTGAAGTCCTTGGAGCTCATGAGGTGTGAGATGGGGAGACACTGTGGGACTGCAGTGGTCACAGATCTGAAACCTAAGGTCCCTTGAGACTAAGGGCCCAAGGAGTTACTCTGTCACCTTGCTCAAGTGCACCCAAGTGGGTGCAGCCAGGTCTTGGGAGCTGAAGTGAAGTGGTGAATTTGACAGATGGAGGGTGATCAGAAGTACCAATGTAAAGAAAGGCTCTAGCTGGATCCTTGGGTGCCCAGTGGTAGAAAGAAACCAAGTTTTTGCAGAGAATGATTCATCCTCTTTACTGCTGTGGTCTAGACAACTGCATAACTGCATTATTTTCTTTTGCCTGCTGTTACAAGATGGCGGGGGGACAAAAAAAAGACAATAGGGGCTTTCTGTATAAAGTGCTCTGATGAGTCATTGTCATGGCCAAGGTGCACACTGCAAAATACAGAGAACCAGAGACAATCCACCCATTTCCTCACCATTATCTGCCAAAGTCCATCCTCAGCACTGGGTAACACAGGAAAATCACACGTGTTGTCCTGTAGGGAAATTTTATAGCAGAAATGTTCACCTTTACCAAAAAAATGCAATCACTTCCACTTGCAGAAGCTAAGTCAAAAGGAAAGAAAAAAAAAGTTTGGTGGCTGTTGGAAACTTCCCAGTTCACACTTAGAGGACATCTTAAGATAACTTCATCAAAACCACAGAGAAGGAGTTCTCTCAAGGCTCATGCTAGTTGGAATGAAAATAACCTTTGACCTTGGAACAGGCCAGTCCCACAGAGAACAGTCCCAGTCTCCTGCCAGGTCTCTTGGTAACAAAGGGAGCGGTATGGGTGACATGGAGCTGCCAGAACTGCAGGGGCTTGGGACCTGTTGTGGGAGCTGCAGGATTTGAGCTGCTCTTGGGGTCTTGAAGTGAGTTTATCAGCTGTGGCTGAAAATAAAGTAGTAGAGGTAGGCTAGAGGAGCTGCAGTCGGGAGATTCCCCTCAACCTCACATCCCTGTGGCAGATCCATGGGAGTGCAAAGACAGCATTAACATCCTGAGCTGTGGGAATGTGTCACTGCCTGCCTGGGCTAGCAAAGGTAACACTGTCTTTCACCAACACTGACACCTGCCTTCCCCCCCCAGTTTCTGATTTCCCAGTGTAGAATTTGCCAGCAGCAAAACAGCCAAACTTTCTGCCTTTGCCACCAAAACAAGTGGGGAAAGGGAGAAAGTGTTTCATCCTTGCAGACACACAAAAGTCACCTGGACACAGTCCTGGGCAACTGGGCCTGGCTGACCCTGCTTGACCACAGAGAGTTTGACCCGATGACCTCCAGAGGTCCTTGCCAACCTCAGCACCCAACAAAGGTTTCTCACACAGTGCAGTTAAGTGGGACCTTCATTGTCATCAGCTTGCTGCAAACCTCAACAAGCCACAGGCCAGTCAGGTAGGACATGCTGCACTTCCACAGCTGAATATTTTCTTGATTTAAGTTTGAAACCTATTGACTGCCTCTCCATCCAGGGAACACTAGTGGGGCCCTTTCTGTGAACACTAAGTCGCTGCCATCCTCCCCAGATTTCAAACTCCACATACGCGTTCTCCAGATCTCTTTTGTCAGACTGCAATTGTGTGTGAATCCAGAGTTTGAGGTCCTTTTTTTTTTTTTTTAAATAAAATTCTAGTGTTTTTATTGATGATGGCTTTTGTTTTTTTAAGCTGTGGGGCTAAGGGACTGAATCAAATGAATGTAACAAAACAAAAACAAAAAAAAAGCCTATTCTCAGGGCCAGTGAGTTGCAAATAATTTTTAAAATGCTTGTAATTACATCATCTCAATAAAAAAAATTTAATATAAAAGCAGGAATGCCAAATTTGTTGGTGCAATCATTCCTACAAGGTTATTTCTTTTTAAAAACCACAGTATCCAAGAATCTATAGCACATAGCAGCTGTTTTCAATCAGGAAATGAAACCTGCAGGCTCCCCCTGCCCAAACATGTTTGAGCAGTGCCTTGATCTTCCATGGGAAGTATTCAGAAAAGTTAAGGCTGTCCCTTGAAATATTACTTTGCTGCTTGTCCTGAGGGATGGAGCCAAGTGCTCCTCTAATGACTTGATGCGTGTACCTGTTTCTTCTTCCTTCTCTTGGAGGGGAGGTAGAAGGAAAAAGAAAAACCAAAAATGAGTTGTTGTGATGGCTGATGCATCTTGTTTTTAGCCTGCTAAACAGGCCAGGTCAAAGAGTGTGAGAGCAAGAGATTTTGAAGAGTATTCATCTTTGCAAACCAGTTTAGAAACCCAGCCCCTAGGATGCTGCTCTTCCAGCATAGCAGGATGGTGCTTTCTGGTGGTCATCCCCAACCAGGAGGTGAGGGGACAGCAAGATGAGGTGGCACAAACTGCTCCCCTCTTGGGCACAGTGGGGTTCCTGGTGCTTTTGACAGTGTGAGGCCTCTGGAGGGTTTCTGAAAATCCCTGCTCCAGAGGTGCCACGAAGTGCCGTGGCAAACAAACACATCCTGTCAATGGCACAAGGCCACAGCCAGTGCTCTGGTGGGAGCATCTCAAAGAATCATGGAATAGTTTGGGTTGGAAGGGACTTTAAAGCTCATATCATTCCACCCCTGCCATGGACAGGAATATCTTCCACTAGCCCAGGTTGCTCCAAGCCCTGTCCACCCTGGCCTTGGACACTTCCAGGGATGGGGCAGCCACAGCTTCTCTGGACAGCCTGTGCCAGAGTCTCACCATCCTCACAGGGAAGAATTGTTTCCTAATGTCTGATAAAAACCAATGCTTCTTCCGCTTAAAGTAATTCCATCTTGTCCTATCACCTGCATGCCCTTGTAAAAAGTCCCTCTTCAGCTTTCATGTAGGCTTCCTTCAAATACTGCAAGCCTTTTTTTAAAGTCTCCCCAGAGCTTCCTCTAGGCTGAGCAACCCCAACTCTCTCATCCTGTCCTCTTAGGAGAGGTGCTCTAGCACTCTGATCATCTCTGTGGCCCTCCTCTCATCTTGTACATCAAATCCATGTCTTCATGGCAGGTTAAAATGTTTGGGTCCCATCTACTGCTCAGGATGACCCGTGACAATCTGGCTGATGTGTGAGCAAGGAGCACTAAGCTGCTCCTTGCTCAATATTTGTTTATTTTTTGTTTCCTTTTACTGGTGTTTTTAGAACACAAAAGCAAAGGAGTGAGCAAAAACAAACCCCTTTCTGAACCAACACATCAAGCAAGAAGGAAGCAAGGTGTGTTTCTCCATAATTCAGTCCCTTAAGGCCATTTTCCTTTCATTTTAGAAGAGGAAATAGATATATCCTACACCTTGGCACAGCTTTCTCCACACTCTGAACAATAGCAAATGTTGAAGGCTGAAGGCACAACGGAGGAAGTTCTCAGTGGTTTTGGCTATTGCCCCAGCGAGGATTAGTCTCAGAGAACATCCTTTGGAGGCTGTGGGACAGAAGAGGCACAGCAGTGCACATCCAGTATATCTTCCTTCCCGTTTTCCAAACTGACTCAGCTGCAAAGGAAAGCTCCCAGGCCAACATCAGCACGGGGAGCACGGATGATGCAGAAGTTTGCAGACTACAGCTGCCACAAGCATGGTGGTGCATGGTTCCTCCATCCTGCTCCCTGTGCTGACCAGGAGAGATTTTGCAAGGGCATCAAAGACCTCAGTGACTGTCCACACACCCTGAGGACTTAGAGAGACTGCTGACAGCAGCATTTTTTAATTATGTAGGAAGAAAGGTTTTCACTTCTCCCAGATGAGACTCCACCTGTGAGGCGCAAGCAAACAAGTACATGCTGACCATGGTTTGAAACCCAAGTGGTGTCTAAGCAATGCAGAAAGAGCCACTTAGGAAAGATGTGAGGAGAGAAAGGATGCACTGCCACAGCATGAAGCCCAAAACCAAACATGCTTCATTAATCACCTGAAAGAAAAGGTTGTTATGTCAGTGTATGTATTCTAATAGCCCTGGAACAGGTGGATCTACCATGTGTAGGTCTGTCCATACTGGATTCCCATATACCCAGGGAATGCTGGTTGCACTGGGTTCGCCCCAGGCACACCTTGCTCGGTTCTGCTGCGGACAGCAGCATCCCTTCTCACCATGCAGAACTGGAAGTTGAGCTAAATTATATCCACCTGGTAGGAGAAAGGTGCAACTTCATGAGCTGCTTCAGAAGAAACGTCCCACTGTGCAGTGCCATCCCACCAAGCCCATCCAGGGGGAGGCTGGGGAGGGAGGAAGGGAAGATTTGCAGCCTGGTTTGAGCTTTCACCCCCCTGAGCAGCTCGTAAGAGTCCAAAACAGAGCCGGGTCATGCTGGAGGATGAACTTCCCAGAACCCACTTCCAAAAGAAGCAAGGACATGAGGTGTCAAGAAATCAATGCCAGGGCAGCAAGAACTCCAGCACAAAATGTAAAACAGGACTGTGCACCAGTGGTGAACAAAATCACATCAATTTCTTCATCTTAGGTGTCCAGACTTGTTTTCCCTAATCAGCTGAAAAAAATTTGTCATTTTGCAGCCAAGGCAGAAAAAGAGGGACAAGAGCCTGTATTCCCACCTTCATCTCACCAGTCTGCTCTTTCCTCACCTTTTTTCTGCCTTGAAAAAAGGGGAGTGGGGTGTGGATGCTCAGCAAGCACCTCTCCAACAGTGCCAATGTCACCCGTGAATGAAACAGCCTTTTTCCTCCTCCCCTGTGGCAGTACTGCTGTATCCCTGCTGCAACAGCCCTCATTTGCTCAAAGGACAGCACTAACAGTGCTTAATGACTGTTTTCCAGGGTTCCAATCATCATAACTTGGGCATCATAACCTGGGCAACCTGTCTGCTTATGGACCGTCTCTCCACCCCTTGTTAGATGTCCACTGAAGGGTAAGGCTGAGGTTGTCACTCTGCAGGACACCTGTTTCTTGTGGTTCTTGGCAGACTGGGGCAGGCTAAATGTACAAATGGGCAAAAAATAATCTGGCAATTGCTACAGAGAATTGGGGCAGTGCAGCTGTTTACTTCAGTGTAGTCCATTTGTCAACAAAAGCAAGTGTGTGCATCTCTGCCAGCCTCAGTTCCAGCACAGGAACCGGGCTGAGACACCAATTTAAAACCAGGCAGACCCTCTTTGTGTGACTGCTCCGAGCTGGCTGGCAGAAACTACAACCAGCATTTAGAGGAAAAAAAGGAAAACACAGCACCCTCCCATAAGACAGCAGAGGTCGTTATGAACAATATGATCAGTTGTAAAACCTGCAGGGACACATCAATCTCTCTGCCTCCTGCAAACACCTCTGCATAAAGTTTCCCAGCAGCTCAAAGTGCTGGAGAACAGCCACAACAGGAAGAATGATAACTGCTCAGGAATTAGAATTGATCTCCTACTGCCTGATAAACACTGTTAGCCTGGGGTTGTTGACTCGAAGCCAAGTTCTGCTAAATGGACAAAGTTTCCAAGTCAACCCTTCCTGGTGTTTGACAAGGTAAAGGGAAGGAACTGAAGACAGCTCAGACAAAGCAGGTATTGTTTCCTGTAGGCTCCGGAAAGATGTGAGTGCATGACCCATCAGAAGCAAGTGAGGAAAAGAAGCAGGGGTGGCATGAAAGCTGAGGCAAGCAAGGAGTCAGTTTGGATGATAAGGATGAGGAAAGCCAGGAGCATTCACCAAGTGCTTCACCAAGGGCAGGGCCAAGGTCAGGAACTTTCACTTGGCCAATGTGTGCCTGCAGCATCTGAGCAGGTCTCTACTCAAAGCCCTGCAGAATGAGGACTCCACTGCCTCTGTACCAAAGGTACATCTCTTGCATTAAAATGTGGCCCTTTCTTTCCATTTAACTCCATCTTAGTTCTGCTTCCAGCTGTTAGCTCTCATGCTTCTCTTCTCTAAATTCTGTAAACCACAGTATTCCCACTTGTACATGGAGATCCTTACTGACTGCGATCAGTGTAACTCTTACTCTTTTTTCCAACTAAGTAAGCAAATGCAAGGGAGGAACTGAAGGTCCATAGTGGTTTCCTGGATGGGCTGCTCCTGGCTCAGAGAGCTGCAGGACACATCCACACTTGTTTCCTGGGGTGCTGACTGACCCTTTCGTGCAGGAAAGGCTCCCGAGAGACCACCAGTCTCTTGGGAATTGGCTGATGTGAAATAGAATGGGGAAAGGGAGGAACGCACTTGGAGGTGTCTTTTTGGTCCTATGAGAGCCCAGGTAAGCCAACAGCCATGCTTCTTCCAATCCTTCCGCTAGGGTGGGAGATTCTCTCTCCACCTGGGAATGACCCTGGGGAGAGTTTGCCAGCAAATACAGTAGCAAACACATCAGCAAAAGAGGCTGCCTGTCTCCTTATTTCTTTTCAAAATATTCTTAATGTTTGTGAATGCTCTTTGGAACATGCTGCCTCACAGATTGTTCCTTGCTGACTCTCATCCCAGATCACTCCTAAAAATTCTGTGAAATCAGCAAGGAAGAATAATTAATGGGCAGCCAAATTTCACATGACCTGGACTTCACTGAGTAGTTAATTCAAATAATCTGACCCACCACTGAGATGTCCTCAACATTACACAGAACAGGAGGAAAATGGGCCAGAGAGATCTGCCATCCCACAGGAACAATTTCATGCATGAAGCAACGCCTTTGCTCTGCTAAAGCCAATGGAAATTAAGGCTGTATAAAATCTGTGCAACATAGAGATCTGAGCAGTGTCCACAAAAAATATCCACCCAGGAAAATTTGAGGGTGTACTACAAAAATAAAACTCAACCCTCCCAGCAACTTCCTCAACCAAGTCAATTCCCACCCTGGAGTGAAAAACACAACCATTTGTTTTGATGGTACTTTGCAGAGACCTGGACTCAGTGCTGACATCCATCAAATCCCAGCACAGAGGAACTGCCTGCACAAAATCAGCCTCACGCTTAAGGCCTCTCAAGGACTGTGGCATCCAGGGTTGTCAAGTCATGTATTTCCCATTTGGAAGAGTTTCAACAGAAATACTTTTACAGCAAAAGGCTGTTGTACAAAAGTAAAAGGACCCACTTCATAAAAACAAGCTAAGTCCGTCTCAAGACTTAGCAACCTATGGTCCACCTTCCTAAAGGACTGATTAACCTACAGTTTCCACTGAAGTCAACAAAATCCATGGATTTGGCATGGGAAGGGGCAATGGGAGAGACTCTCAGCCCCTACTGGAAAGCGAACAACAGAACACAGCTACAGGTGTGAGAGGTGATTGCAAAAGGGTAAATGTTTATCCGAGAGAATTTCGCAAAGAAGGAAACATATTTCATTCAGTCGTAAGTCTTTCAGGAAATTATTCATTTTCCAAATGAAAACATTTTCTTTGAATTCAAAACAACTGTTTTTCTCCCAGCTTTTGTTTACAAGAGAGGGAAGTGTTTCAGCTCTGTCCTGTTTCATCCTTCCTCCACAAAATGTCAACCAAGATTTGTGTCTTGGGTTGGGAAGTCATTTTTGGGGGGAATAAAAATTAAAAAGAAATGTTGTGAGGCTTTGCTGAACAGCTGTAGTTGCTGTTGCTGCAGAGGGAAGGGGAAAGGTAAAGGAGAGAAATTCTGCTCCTCTTCACCTGTTAGTAATGGGCACAAGGCTATTTGTAATGAGCTCGTTAGAGCCCAAGGCTGAGTGCCAGAAAAGGAAAGGGGAAAATCAATTCATTCACTTCTTCAAGAGCCATTTAAGCAGTCCTAATCAGAAAACAAGCATCTAGTTCACTCCTACTTCTTCCACCTTGATACTTTTTGTGTAAGACATGCCTCCTGTGAGGCTGCAGCCACATATGGTCTGTATGGAATGAGTGAGCAATTTCCAATCCACAAAATGAATGTCCTGTTGTCTTCTGCTCCTTTGATCTCGTTTCACTGCAGTGTTGCCAGTATCCCTAGGAAGCCACACATAGGCTTGGTGCTATAACTGAGGGCTGGTAACCCAGTCTACTGCTAAGCCCAGCTTTGCCTGGAGTGGGGACATCTCAGAGGTGACATCTGCTCCTATCCTCCACCAAACCAAGAGCTGTGGTGATAATGTGACCAATTAGGCAAACAATTTGCTTGTACTTTAAATCTTATGGATACTGGAACAAAACAAAATTGAATAAAAATCACAGGCCATGGACATGGGAACTGTCTCTGTGTCGGCTGCCTCTTGTCTCTGTGAAAATCAACAGTGTCTTAATGTGTAACCAAACCGAGAACACATCGGTAAATTCATCCAATTACAGGGATAGATGTGCCTACGTGGGAAAGAAGAGGTGTCAGCCCAGGGGCAATCATGAGTAGTTGATAAAACGCAGCAGGAGACAGCACACTGCTTCCAGGAGCACCTGCAGAAACAAGAGGAACACACAGCTCTACCTGAGACTCACAAGGGAAGAAAAGGATAAAAATACAGCAAAGAACCAGCTCCCCAGCCCTTTCCGCTCCTGTTACATGTCCCTGGGAGCAGCCAACACAACCTGCCTCACCCTAACTGACAGTAAGGAGACTCTCTCCCACCTCTGCAGCCTCAAATGTCAGTCTGGTACACCCAGGTCCTCCCACATACTCCCACACTGCTCCTGGTGCCAGTACCAGCCCTTTGGCAGCCCCCACGCACACTGACCTGGTGAAAATAACCTGCACAGAAAGAAGAGGCTAGTTTTCAGCTCCTTGGTCTGATTCACTGCCCAACCACACAAGAAGCAGAGCTGCTGTAAGATGGATAGTGGGAAAAAGCATCCCAAAGTCGGGAGATGAGCAGGAAACCACAGCCCAGCTGGATCCCACTTGGGCCAGCTCTCCAGAACCATCTGTTTCCCATGGTCATCCATGTAGCCATTCCCTTTTGCTTTCTGACATCTAACCACCCGTCCAACCCAGCACACCCACAGCTATTTTCACTTTCGAGCAAACCAGGCTGGAAAACTGAATTCCTGGGGCACGGCACAGTCTTTGCACACTGTCAGACAGCGTGGCTAGTGGCTGTCCTGCTATCTGAGCTGGATGACGTGCTTCAGAAGAGCTCACATGTGCACAGCTCCCCGAGGCTTTCAGCTGCAGCTCTCACTGTAGAACTGGTAGAACTTACTGTAGAACTACTGTAGAAAGGTAGAACCTTTCAGTTATGACCTCCCCAACTGCTCTGTGCAGCCATCTGAGAGTGACCAACAAACCCAACAGTTTTGTTTCCAAAGAGCCTGTAGCTCCTTTGTCGGGGGGTTTGTGACTGAGCAGAGGAATGAGAGTGGGACAGAGGAACACGAAAGACAAGCAGCACTCCCATGGTTCATACGGGAAGCCCAAGTTCCCAGAGCCAAACCCTGCTGTCTTTCACTGCTGCTGCCCCTTTATTCACCAGGGAGCACCATGTATCTTCAAACAACGCTGTTGTCTGCCACTGGCGGCCTCCTGTGTCAAGACCACCCTGTGTGTAGGCTTTAGAGAGAAGCCCCATCGTTTCCAAGATAAAAATCCACTGGAGAGAGTTCACTTCAGTACAGGTTATATCTGATTATCCAAAACACAGAATAGTCTCCTAGCTGCTTCCTTGGCAGTGTGACACACATTTCCAACACCCTCCAAAAGCCAGCCCTTTTGTCTTGGATGAGGAGTTGGCCACAGGAGTAACCACCTCCACACAAGATTGCTGAAATTCCCAGCCTCTGAAATCCCCAGGATATTCATTTGCCAGCTCCCACCAGTATTTTGATCTTTGCAGCCTCAGTGAAGATGAGCTGGGGAAAGATGATGAGTGTTGCAAGATAGGTGGGTGTTGCTCTATTCACAGAGGCAGCAGGTACTTTCCTAATGTCCCTGATTGCCCTGTAGCCATTTCCCCTCACCTTGAACCCTTCGGGTCCTTTGCTGCCCAGTAAAGTATAAGAAAGACACCGAGGGGATTTTGGGGGTTCAGTTTTGTCATTTAGCATCATGTGAGGAGCCATTAATTTATTTAATTTAACTCTGTGAGCTGGTTTGATTTTTGTTGCATCTTTACACAAGTATGACGCTAGGTGTGCAGATATTTGCTTGCATTGATAGTCGACAACTTCAGAGCCCCACAAAAACGCACAAGTGCCTGCCAAAAACAAATTGCTTTCGTTCTCTTCCCTCCCCCTACAAGGAGGCAAGAAGGATATTGCAATAGGTGTTGTATTCCCCACCCACATTTTTTTCTCACTGCCAAACACATTGCATCAGGAACAATTAGAAACTTTTTCCTTGTGTGGGCCCTTAGTCTATATATAAAATGCACAAACGTTTTTCTTCTATAAAACCAAGCAAAACAAAATCCCACCTCCTGCATAGACTCACTTTCAGGGGAGCCAGTTCTGGTGATAAGGTGAGGAACTCTTCTAGTGGGATAGCTACAGCCACAGAAGCAGAGCTGATATCCCAACCTTAGGAAGAGAGAAAAGGATGCTCAGAGGCTGTCCATTCTATCAAGGAGGCAAAGATAAAAGGAGAAAGAGCTTTCTGAAAGTTACAGCTGCACACACTCACCGCAGAAGGACTGCAGCAAATACAGCTTAGATTTGCTACTACTGCTTCTGCCAGTGATGGTGTGTTGTACCCCAAAGGACCTTCCCAGGAAGCAGGGCCCTATAAGTCAGTGTGATAAACTGGCACAAGCATGATTGAAACCAGATGCACATTAAACACCTGATCCCAGACAGGAACTGGAACATCCATTACCTACATTGCATGCAGAAGCACCAACCCAGCAGCTATCATCAGCATGAGAGCCCACCTAAGATCAGTGCTTGGCACTTACCAGACAGGCTGAGAGCAGTAAGTGATGGTTCATATCCAGGCATTCAGCCAGGTGCAGGCAGTGACTGTCCAAAGCAACATCCTCATCTAGAAGAGCTGCTTCAGTCTCAGCAGTGTCTTGGGATACACGGTCCAGAGAAAGAAAAGCACAATGCATAATCCTCCACAAGAAGTTGCAGCAAATATTTAAAACAGCAGCTTGATTTTGTTTCATGCAGTCACTTTTTAATTCTGGTTAGTGCTCGGACCTGGCCAGCACACATGCTCCTACTGCCCCCTTGTCCACAACACAGCAGGACTTCACAGGAGTTCCAGTTACCAGCAGCTGAAGTGCAGGGCTGGGAGTTCATTCTTGAGGGGCTCAACTGGAGTCATTAACTCCAGTGCATGGGGCTGTGGGCTGGGTGTGGGCTGCCAGGGACCACAAGGGGATGGGAGACTGCACTGGCTGTGTCCCCCTGGGGGTGAGGCAGAGAGGGAACATTTAGCCACAGCACTTAATCCAGGATCTCCCAGGAAAATTGCATCCAGTGTGCTCACCCAAGAACAAAACTGGGTTTTGTTCAGGATCAAATATGTGTGAGATCTTTATTCCAGAGCTACGACTGTGATGAGCTGGAACAGAGAAGGGCAGAAGCCCTTGTTGGCCACCCATGTGCACCTTGAGCCCCCTGCCAAGGGCTGAGCCCAGCAGCCTTCCCCACCAAGCTGCTGTGCCTGCCCCAGACCGTGTTCCCCTCACCAAGGGCTCTCTGGGGTCCCCTGCATCTCTAGCCCTCAACCCCCACTCAGCACTGCTGGCAGCAACAGTGGCCCCAGCAAGCAGCAGGCACCAATCTATCACAGTGGGTTATCACTTTCTCTCCTCTGACATAAAAATTAAATGTTCCCCACCTTTCTGCCAGCAGCCTTAACCACATCACAAACAAGGAGGAATCTACAGAAGTATTCAAAACATCTGGATGTTGTGCCACCACAGCAATTAAATCCATGCTCACTTTTTCACACAGTGCCTGGGGGGAAACCGACAGCACGGCAGGGCAGAGGAGGACATGCCGTGTAATCTCGGCTTCCTCACAGCCCAGATCCATGTTGCAACCTCTGAAACAACCCTTGGTGGCAGGCCTTGTCCCAGGAGCTTGTCCTCACTGTACGAAGTGGGGTCCCTGTGTTTGGAGGACAATCCATGTGCCCGTGAGGGACTGCAATGGCCAGGGCTGCCTCTCCTGTGCCTGCCTTTAGCAGCCATCTGGGAGCTGTGGCAGAGCTGAGCAAGGCTGAGGAAGGGGAACATTTCCCTGCACATGGCCAGCAGAATCACAGAATCACGGAATATCCTGAGTTGCCCCCCCTCCACAAGGATCATAGAGTCCAACTCCTGGCCCTGCACAGACACCCCAGCAATCCCACCCTGTGCATCCCTGAGAGCGCTGTCCAAACGCTCCCGGAGCTCTGGCAGCCTCGGGGCCGTGCCCATTCCCTGGGGAGCCTGGGCAGTGCCCAGCACCCTCTGGGGAAGACCCCTTCCCTGATCTCCAGCCTGAGCCTCCCCTGGCCCAGCTCCAGCCGTTCCCAGGTCCTGTCCCCGTCCCAGAGAGCAGAGCTCAGTGCCTGCCCCTCCTCTTGCCCTCACCAGAAGCTGGCACTGCGATGTCTCCCCTCAGTCTCCTCCAGCTGAACAGACCAAGTGCCCTCAGTCGCTCCTCATGAGCTTCCCCTCGAGGCCTTTCACCATCCTCGTGCCCTGCTTTGGACACTCTCTAATGGCTTTATGTCTTTCTGATCTTGTGGCACCCAAAACTTCACACAATATTTGAGGTGAGGCTGCCCCAGCCCAGGGCAGAGCAGGACAATCCCTCCCTGGCCAGGCTGGGCCTGGTGCCCCCAGAACACGGTGCTCTGACGGAGCTGTGCCATGCCAGGCTCCTCTCCCTGCTCCAGAGCTGTGGCTGCTGCCCGAGGAGGAGGCCGGGCAGGGATCCATGGCGGGTGGGCGAGGACAGCAGTGCAGCTGAGGTGCTTCCAGCGCTCTCCCCTCGCAGCCTGCCAGAACAGGCCCATCTGCTCCCTCCTTCCTCCTGTGCACTGCAGAGCTGGGCCCTCCCCACCAGCCTGCCTGGGGGCCAACCCCCATGGAAGATTTTTCTTGGATCTCTATTCCATCAGAAAAAACCCAGAGTTTTTGTCACAGCACGACTGCTGCTGCTGCAGTGCCTCAGCTTGGTGGCATCTCAGAGGGTGAGAGGTGGCTTTCCACCAGCCTTTGGGCGGCCCAGGGGAGCTGCCTGGGTCCCTGCTGCTTGCACTGCCTGCGAGTGCAGCATTGCTGGCTCAAGGGAGCAGCTGGGCTGTCCAATGCCCAGTCTTTCCAACCCTCATCCCTTGAACCTGTCCAAAAAAAAATCCACTTGGAAATTCCTCATCACGACCACCCACTTTTATTTCCTGCATCAGGCACACAACAGAAAAGAAAGTGAAAACGTTTAAGTCATTTAACTGGCCGCATTTTGACAGTCACTCTTTTCTATCATCAGCACCAAACTTCTAGTGATGAAGTTGAGGAGAATAATAAACTACCTTGAAGTCAAGTAGGAGATTCCTGCTGGAGAGTGGCACAGGAGCTCCCCAGCACTTAACTGCATGTTATCCCTGAACAAAATCCCAAACTGGCATACAAACACAGCTCTCGTTACCTCCCAGTCTCTCACCCTTAGGCTCCTGTTGCTTTCAATGCCTTTGGACAAGGCACATGCTCTCGATTATCTTTTCAGCAGAAGCTTCTAGTTTATTTGCAGCCCTCAAATACCTTTTTGTTTCAGCTGATTTCATTATCTGGTAGAAACATGCTCTTTGCAGCACAGGTGAGCTTGGCGTTACACGGATGTCTGCTGCCTAATGAAACAGGGCCCTGCTTACTCACTGGAGTTCCTAGAAGTTCATTCAGCAGAAATAAAGAACAGTTTGGCAACTTGACTACCAGGCTACAGGCTGCTGGCCAGTTTACAAATCAGTAACCAACCAGATGAGACTAAAAGCCTCTGCCTGGGTTCAGCCGGATGAGCTATTTTTGTGAATAGTGTATTTTCTGGGAAAAAGCCCTTTCAGATGGACTGTCAAGAACTGCAAGTTCAGGTCAAGTGAAGCAAAGAGTTCCAGTTGAAAACAAGCAGGAAAAAAAAAAGTAGCATTGAAAACGTTTAGTCTGGCATACCTGAAAATTATTTGTTCCAGAAATGTCAAATGAAAACTTTTTGCTTTTTCCCTTCAGGATGGAAATTTTCATTTAAAGATTGACCTAAATTTCTATAAGGAAGGTATTAATTAACAGGAATAAGATGCAGACTATATCACTCTGGATCATGTATAGCATTTCAGGATATGAAATGCTTGGCTTTCTTTTTTTATTTTTCTAGGGGAAAAAAATCCTGATCTTTGCCTTGAACCAGCACTTCTCCCAAAAACATTCACCGCAGCCACTGAGCAGAACCATGACCACCTCCCTGCTGTGTGTTGCACACACTAAGAACAGCTCATTGCACATCTTCAAGATAACTATTTTTGGTGTGCACAACCAGGACCACAGAGAATTTCCTCAATGTATCCAGGGACATAGGATGGGCAAGGAGAATCAGGAGGAAACTTCAGATCTTTTCACACACGTTTTCCTGTCAATAGTACAGTAACTATGGCTCTCACTGACAGGGATCCTTCTTCTCCAGCTAAATGAAGGCTTAACTCTCATCCCAGGGTCCATTTGAGGAACATTTTAGGGTCACAGCATTATCAACATGGGAAAATTAAATGCAGAGAGGTTTTTGAGCTGTGATTATGTAATAAGCAGCCTGCAAATTTGGGGCGCCTGTGCTTTTGGCTGCCCGACTTTAGATACCCGCAGCCTGATTTGCATGAGCATTAATGCACCCAGAACTCCTACTGAGATCAAAAAACAACTCAGTGCCTCTGCAAAAACAGAGCTGGCATCCAAAAGCCATGTGCACGTGCATTTTTCCAAAATCTGGGTCTGCACCTCTCATCTGAGGTGGCCTCTGAGCCTAAAGCAGATTTCAGCCTCAGCAGCTCCAGACAGAATTCAACCCAGTTTCTGCCTCTACAAAAGTCTCACAAAACCCCTCTTACAATTGTGGAGAGAAAATTTATTCTGTTGTCCTCTCTCTTTGTTTTGGGTTTTTTTTTTAATCACCCTGATTTGGGTCATTTCTTCTAGAGCCTGGAGGTACTAAAATTGCTCCAGACCCATTACAGGCCACCTACATGTGCATACACATACCCAGGCCCGAAAGCAGTCAGTTTAGAGCAGACACCAAGAGGTTTTGCCAAAGAGCAGACATGCACAGAAGTTGAACAAGAACCCATTCTGTCCATGGGTAGGTACTGACCATCAATGCTCAGCAGCCCTGGGGTGATCAAAGCCAGAAAGCCACAGCAAAAGGAGCAAAAATGCAGGCAATGTGCCATCTGTATGTGGCCAAAAGAAAGAATAAAAAGCACTTCCTGCTCTTCTCTGGGCGAGATGGACTCCAGAACATTCTGCACTGACTGCCTGTGGAGTTTCACCTTTTGGAGTGGTTTTTTCAAGTGGATGGAGGTGTCTCTATTTGGCTTGGAGAAGGAGCACACATTTACAGAGCTTGGAAAGGGCAATGTCACGCCCAGGGAGCATAACATGCTAACAGCCTAACAGTGACTGGGCTCCATCCAGCTGTGGCAGGGCTGCTGGATGGCTGCATTCATGGGCTTTTTGTTTCATGTTCATCACCTGGCAGCAGAATAGGGTGATGCATCTCGGTTCAGCAAGTGCTCTCTTCTTGAGAGGAGGGCAAAGGGTGAGAGGCTGAGTGCTTACAGAGGGTGAGGCACACAAATTAGCCAAGCAGATTTCCTCTAGCCTTGTTTTCAGCTCTGATCATCATCAAACACAGCTCGATAGCAGGCAAATTACTGCAGCCCGTGGAAAAGTAATCACACTGCGATGGTGGTGCCTGGGGCAGCAGCACCAGGTGCTGATGATGCTGCAGAGGGACCTTTTCTGAAGATGCTCAGCAGATTTGCACCCCTTGCCTTTCTTGCAGGCAGCATTAAAAGCGACACATCCCTGTGGAAGAGCAATGATGGACAGAAAGCTAGTAGAGGGTGTTGAGCAGAGAAATCTAATCATTTATAAAAGCAGCTTAACCCAGGTGGCCACAGGTACTCTGACAATCTGTTCTGGGCAAGAATTTTATTTTCTGTGAGTGTTTTCATTTTGTCAGTTTGTGTTTCAAATCAACTTTGACACAACCTCAGTGACAAAGGCTTTGAAGTCTGAAGTAAATGTGCTACAGACATCATTATTCATAACCACTCAGACAGAGAGGGAATATTTTCCTTTTGAAAGGTCCTGCCAAACCTGTCCTGTGCTTTGTTTACTTTCAGAGGCACTGTGGTCATTCCTTAGGAGGAAAGGGGATGGAGGAAAGAAAGGGCAAAAACAGTCTGGCAGGAAAAAGCCTTCCAAAATCACTGATCAAAAATTCACTAGGAAAGTACGGGGACCATTCCAGGTGGAAACTGCTGCTTCGCATGGACACCGAGAAATCTTGGGCCCACGTCTGTGACACCTTGATCTGTATCTATTTTACAGAGAGTTAAGCTGCTGTACTTTGTAGGTCAGTGGTTTTATTTGCAGTGGCAAGGTGCAACCCAAACAGTGAATGTTTACATAATCGGAGAGCTCAAATCCTATTCAGTCCCCAGGGGGTGCAGCAATCATCCAGGATTTTACAGTGTGGGGACTGGCAGGGTTGGGGCTGCATACATACATGTCCAGAACACCTTTGAACACATAATATTTACACAGGGGTTGTGAAAATGAGTTCTGGCTAAAGTCTATATAACAGTTATTTCAAATGTTCTGGGCCCAAATCTGCTCTCACTAAAGTTCCTGGAAAGACTCCAAGGCAGCAAGCCAAGGCCCTTGGTCCCTATGCCTACTTTCCTTTCAGTATCTTTCCTCTGTTTGTCCTCCACTTACTGATGCTTTTTTTCTTTTCTTCCTGTCTGACCATTTCTGTCGTTGGGTTCAACCAAACCTTCCTCTGGCACAGTGTCATTCCTTAAAAGTTTATCAGCGTTTGTTTCCTGAACTCGCTATTTTTCCTTCCCCTTCCCCTTCCCCTTCCCCTTCCCCTATCAAGTTTTTTAGTATCACAGCTGGCCCTTCTATCCCCAGACTCACATTTCGTATCATTTCAAATGCATCTTTCCTTCCTGGTAGCTACTCCCTGCCTGCTCACTCACAAACACTTCCCTGATAAGCATCATATTGCCTCCTGCTGCTCTCTTCTCTTTTCCTTCAGTCTCTTCTGCAGTTATCTTTCCTCCACTTCCACCTCTTAAGTTTATTTATTCCTAAGGACCCTTTCAACCACCTCATGTCCTGTTCTTCCCTTCCTTTCACATCACTGCAGTCTCTCATCCTCATCTCCCTGTAGTTTCCCTCCTCCGTGCTCCCTATGCTTGCCTTTCTTTACTGCACACATAATTCCCCAATACGTTCTTTCTCAGAGAAGGATTTGGAGAAGAAGGGGAATATTTTTATTATCCTCAGGGGGATATTTTTATTACCTAAGTTAGATAAATAAGCTCCTTACGCAATCAATGGAGAAGGATAGGACAACTTAGAAGGTTTATTAAATGTTTTCTTCCTTCATTGACTCTGTAGGGAACCTAACTCACTCCACCTAATTTAGTAGCCTGAAATTAATGAAGTTGCATGAATATCCTCTGCACAATCTCACTTTTGTTTAGGTTCGTGTGAAGGAGAGAGGGAAGGACAAAGTATCAATAACACAAGGACACTATTTGGCACTGACCAGGCAGCCTCAGCTCCTGACATACCTGGTAGGTGCTGGTGGAGTGTGGGGAGTGGCAGCTTTTCAGAGATCCAAAGGAGAGGAAAATGTTTTTGCAGACACTTAGGAGGAATGTGTCCCAGCCAGAATGGGGGCTTGGGGTGTGACAGTCAGGTCACCTTTGCAAAAGGTCCGTGGGGGATAGATCTGTTTGACAAGAAGGGTAGGGCCAGCAAAAGTGGGGAGGAGTCATCCAGCAGACGGAAGCAAAAGAGATGAGCAATGTAGTCGTCAGAGCAAGGAGCCAAAAAAGAGGTTGTTATTTAGGAGACTTGAGAGAACCAGTGTTGCAAGCACACGTGATGCTTCAGTAGAAGTGAAGGAAGGGTGGCCATACCAACATGCCATGTCTAGTTTTCAATGGGTTGGCAGACAGGCAAGGCAATGCTGGATTTGAGAGATGATGCACAGAAACACCAGGAATGGAAAACAGTTTGGATGCTGGAGTCCAGTAAGAATGCTGAATCAAAGATGAACAGCTTGCTATTTTAATTCCTCACTCTGGGGACCTCCACAAACCATCTGTGGACCTGGGTGTACCTCTGATATTTCCTCTGCTTGATTTCCTATGTCCCCACCAGGTCCTGGGTTACATCTGTTCTTGTAACACTTAGTCTGTGTTCACTGAGGACAGAGCTGAATGCAGTAAGATGCTGCATCCGCTTCAGGGTCATAAAATATTGCTCTAACAGGATACTGGTTAGAAACCTGTTCTTTAGCTTCCCGTGTTTATTACCTTGTTTGCCATGACAAGGCCACTGAAAACTGCCAAGCAGGTGGGTGAATGAAAAGGAATATTAGTCTGGGGCAACACAAACACTGGGGGACAGGAGAGTAGGAAGCTCAAAGGCTGCACATCCTTTTGCAGTTCATGTCTTTATTCTTACTGCAATTTCTTTTGATGACTTCCAAGGCTATCAGACAATATTCTCTTACCAAACCCACACCTATCCTTTACTGAGAACTACTTGCAGCTCTATTCATTTCACTCACATAGAAGTGTTAGATTTTCCTTTTTCTTTTAATGAAGAAGAACTTCCCAAGTCCAGCTTTTCCCTGAAATCTCATAATATGCAGGGTGAGAATGGTGGTGGGAGGGCTCTAAGTACTCTCACAGTGAATAAACATGGGAATTTTCCAAACCAATTAAGAGCCCAGGAGGTGCAAGAAGACAAATACCGTGCAACTATGGACATTTCAAAAGATAATCAGCCTTTGCTCTGAGACACAAAACAAAACTAGATTCTTAAAAGTTTCCCAAGGTAAGTGTTTTTCCTCCAATCCCGCTATTTTCTCTCCCCCTCAGCAATGTTATACAAGCACCTTGCTTTGTCGAAAGTACAAAGCACTTGGGAGAGGACAATGCATTCAAAGTGACTCCAGAATAAAACAAGAAAAACCTTTCAGCGCAAGGACTTGTGTAGGTGGGGGCAGCACACAAAGCACAAACAAATGCCCTGTGAGAGACTGGAGGAGAAGCTGCTTTGAATGTGCAGAGAGGAGCCCTCACCCTTTCTGAGGCTTTCTCAATGTAGCTGCAAAGCAGCTCTCTGACTTCCAGCCCTGTGAATTTCCACTCCAGCCTCGCTGTTTATAACCAGTACACAAAGCCCTTATCTCCCAAGCACAGCTTTAGATTATAGAGAGGGCGTGCTGTCAAGAGAGGCTGTCAAGGCTAATGAGCACAGGGTTAACCCAGTGCTGCAGCAGAGGGACACCTCTCTAGGAGCTGCTCGAGGCTGGGTTTGCAGCACATCCAGATGCACATTTGTATCTCTTTTTCCACTCTCCCTGGTTAGTTCCTATTGCTCTGAGGCTACAGCTTGACCACCTGATCTCTGAATACCCAGGCAACACTGAAAGCCTTTGGAGCCCCCAGGAATGCGGTGCTAGCCGTACGCCTGCAGTAACGAGCGCCCAGCGGGATGGGGAAGTACTTCCACAGATGGGAGGTGTGTGCTTTGCAAAATATCGTGGCTGTAAACTCTTTTTTGTTGTGTGTATAACTTTCTGTTTGTCTTTTTGTAGGGATAGCAGGGCTTTTAAGCATTCCAATCAAACAACCAGGGCATCTCACATTCTGGCAGCCAGTTTTGATGGCAAATGCAAGTGACTCCTACAACCCATGTGGGAACTTATAAAAGTCATGTGCCTCCATGAAGAACACTGAGCTGCTTCCCAGTGAAGTCAAGAAGGAGCACCACACTGAGGTGACACCCACCTTCTGCCATATGTTTTGGCATTATCCACCCAGAAAATAAGATTTTCCAACAATACTGTTGCTTTTTGTGAGAAAAAGCCTCCCGATCCTCTGTGTTCTAAGGCTATTGCTTCACAGCACAAATTAGGAAAGGTTCAGTTGGTAGAGTGGAAAAAAGAGGAACCTGGGAATAAATTGGTCTCTCATTACTATAAATGAAAGGCAGCTTAAGACTGTTGAATGTGGAAATCACAAACATCCTGGTACATATTTTCCCATTCATATCATACATTCAGATAAATTGAAAGTGATCTTTTGTATCATACTTCCCCTGCCTATCCAATGCAGTCATTTCCTCTAATAAACTTCCTAGTGCTTTGTGTGGTCAAGTGTTAGATGTCCCCAAGGGATGAAGTTTCCACCACTTCCTTGCAAGGCATTGCACATCTCTCCATTGAGGAGATTCTTGAGATTCAGTTAAATGTTCCTTTTATAGGAACACTCCCATTACTCCTGATTATCCCCCTGCATACAGCCTTAAGTAAATCTGTTTATCATTTACTTTTTTCTAACACTGGCGACAGTTACCGCATTCCCTCTTTGTCATCTATTGACTACTTCATGGAGAAAAATTTAGGGATGGCATATTCACAGACAACCTCCCCGCTCTCTTTTTGGTTGCTGTTCCTGAATCCCCTCCAGCATGCCTCTGTCTGCCTAGAAGTGCAGTACACAGGACTCAGGGCAATATTCTACATACTCTCCTTCCCACATGTAAGAGGGTGCCTTCCCACGCAATGCCCACTTCTGCAGCTTAAGAAATACCACTTCCAATCAGCCAGCTGCTATCATTCCTAGATCTCCTCAACACAATTTATTCCTGCTGCATATTTGAGTTTCAAGTTGTTTTTCTCCAGTTTGCGTTTTTCCAAGTTGGAACTTGTATTGTTGTTTTCCAGACATTCTTTTATCTCTCTTGAATTGCTTCATATCACTTTCCTGTTTATAAGGGTGTTCACAGTCTTTCCCAGTGCAGTATTGATGTGTTTTTCACTTATTAAAAAAAAAAAAAATTAAAAGTGTAATTACACAAACCATCAGAACACTTAGATATCTGCAGTGGAAGATTACATTTGCACAGCACACAAAGCCTGGCTCTAAGATCTACCTCTATTCCTCCTCTACTGCTCTGCTTGTTTTCTAAAATTCAAACCATCGCTAAAGATCCCATGAAGTGTTTAAGTGAATACACCACAACCACAAGATCACCCATGGATTTCACTGGAGTGCTGCTTACTCTGTTTCACAGTGGAAAGCCACCACCACCACTGGTTCCAACAGCAAGGGGACACTCATGCTGGTAGAGCTCATTCCCATAAGTTCACAATACCAAGTTTAGGAATAAAGCTTGGGTGTTCCCTGCAGAACATGGTCAGTCAGCCTGACTTTGCCCCTGAACACCCTGTGCTCTGTGCTTACACAGCAGCTCCACACCAGCCTATTGCCAGACCACCACACTCCCTGTCCTGGTGTTGCAGGCTGGCCTTGACCTCGGGGCTGAGATGACCATCTGGGGCTGATTTAAATGGGGATGGTGTGAATTCCTCACCTGATGGCAGGAGCTGAGATTCTCCAAAGAAGAGGTGACGTGTGGCTGCACAGAGCCTGCACAGTAACTTCAACAGCATCTGGAAGTGTGTGCAGAGCTTGCTGCAGCACCAGTTGTGCAAAGCACTTGAGGCAAAATCAGAGCAGCTTGCCTTCCACCACTCTCACAAAAAACCCCCGTGTTTCCATCTCTTAAAATATATAGACAACCTTGGTCATGCACATTCCTTTTGGGATTAGTATTTTGAGGTCTTCTCAGCACCTCTGCCGACCAATGAGACCAACCATCAAAGTGTTCAGGAAAGGAGTTGCATAGCCAGGGAAGGAGACTGCATTTCCATTTCTGCCTTTCTAGAGCCCCAGCTCACCAATACAAAGCAGTTTGGCACATGTAAGCTGAGGACTCAGCCAGTTTGCCACGTCTTTGTGCTCAGCACCATAACTTGTAGACACCACGCCTCAGGATAATTTTGGCACTACATCTCTGGCCTTAAAACCCCACCTCAGTGGCTGCTGTCTGGCAGAGGCTGGGAAGGGTCCATGGGTAGTTTCAGAGTGGCTCAGGAGAAGCAGCTCAACTTTAGTGCTCACAGCAATGCACTTCCAGTGGGAAATATCTGCATACTCACTCACTCACTCACATTAAAACCACTGCCCAAAACAGATCTGCACTTGTGTCATAGATGGCAATAAGAAACCCTGGGTAGGTGAGCAAAGTAAGAGTTTTCTGAGTACATGGTTTCAGAGTTAGCTACTTCCTCAGCTGGCAGGCACAGAAGAATTTTTGCTGCTTTGCTTTGCAGTGGCCTGTTTGATGCGCTTGCCACTCACCTCACCTTTCTCACATCCCAGGGTCCTGTGAACATGATCTTGGCAATTATTCTTCTGTCTGTAAAGCAGTCATGCTCTTCTGGGGGGACAGGTTTTATGCTGGAGGTGGTGGGGGTTGTTTGCTTATTTACGTTTTCTCTGCCTTTCCCTCTTCTTTTTCCATTTCCTATTTATCTTTCCTTCCAAAACCCTTAAAACTGCGCAGCTCCTCCACAGACAAGGCCTCCAGCTCTGGAGTAGGAAATAACAGTTGAAAAGCAATATTATTAACAGTTTGGAGCCAGGGTTGAGGAGAAATACATTGTCCAGCAGGAAGAAGTGAACCAAATACAGACACCCAGCCTGGGACTTGGCCAGGACAGTACCAATGGACTACGCCTGCATTCTTTTTTCTTCCTTCCTTCCTTCC
>VZRN01001146.1:0-42436 GCA_013397935.1 Dasyornis broadbenti
CTCGGCCGCCCGCCGCCGCTGGGTGGCGCTCGCCGCCGGAACACCGCGGGACTCGCCCTCAGCGGGAGCGGGGCCGCCGCTCCCCTTTTTGGGGGGAAAACCCCTTTTTTTAGTAATTGCCCTCCACGCAGCGCTCCCAGCGGCTCGGCTGTAACCCAGCGCGGCCAGAGGAGAAGGAGGAGGAGGAGAAGGAAGAGGGGGAGGAAGGCTCATGCCCCCGAGCCGGAGGGGTTCGCGGCTGGGAGGCGCGGGGGGTCAGCCTGGGCCCGCCGCCGGTCGAGACCTCCAGCATCCCGATCCGGGAAAGTGGATACACACATCAACACACGTCGATGTGTTTCTTCTTTCAGGCGAAAATCTCTGAAACATCTCTTGCCGCCTTTTCCCTTTCCCTTAGGACGGTTTGGTGGGCGCTTCAAGAGGCCCAGATATTTCCACAGGGTCCCTGTGGCAATTGTTTATTTAAAACAAGTTGCTCTATTAGTGGAGCAGTCGGGAGTTAGTACTCCAGTCTGCTAGTAATTCCCACCAGGCTGTAAACTGATGCCTCTTTTAAGCCTTTAACTTCATGGTCCTCCCAGAAGTAAAAGTTCTTCTAATGGAGACCCTATGGGCATCGTGCATTCCAGCACATCATTAAAGCAAAGCAAAGCAGCTCGGCCACAGCCAGATGAAATAACGGCACTGTCCACGTTTAATGGGCTTCCTGGGGCCAAACGCTGCCGAGGACAATGGGGGAAAATCAGACAAGTCACTGGTGATTTTTTAAATACCATAAATGTTCATACTAGGCTTAGTATTATCCTTTCGTTTGTAGACAAGCCACTTCACAACTGCCTTTTTGAGTGGGGTTTAATGTTATATATCTCAAGGTGACTAAACACAACATTGAGCATCTTAACTCACTGCAGCGGGTGTTTGAAACACTGGTGAGTGCATTAACGTGGAGAAAGGAAAGCAAAGCGAAACAAACACGCAGCAAACAACAGCTTTCTGACATACCCAAATAATCCAGGACAGACATGGGAAACAACGAAAGGCAACACAATTTCTGCATGTCAATTCCTCCCACCCTGTGTTGTGGATATCAACTTGAAAAAGGAAATAAAATCAGGTGAAAACACAAGTGTTGCTGCTGATTTCAGGGCAAAGAGTCAGATAACTTCCAGTCCTTGAGGAAGGAGTGGGGTGGGCATTGCGGTGCCCCCCACAGTGGTGCCCTGTCCCTGCTGCCCCTCCTGCCCTCATATACTGCCCAGCTCATCCCTCCCAGCCAAAAGGCAGTTTTCAAGTGAGGTAGAGGTGGAGAAAATTAAAGGTAAAAAAATGTAAATAAGAAATTTCCCTTGGTCTGGAAATGGGCCCAACTGAAAGCATGTTAATCTCCACCTCAGTAATTTGGTTCTCCTGGAGAAGACAGAAGCCCTGCTGCTGTGCCCTGCACTTCATAAATCACGTCTTTATGTGGACAAGGTCAGGGCACGTAACAGCTCAGACATGGGCCTTTGCAGTGGCTCAGAGGGCTCCGGCATGTTTATTCTCTCGCACAGATCTCTGAGGAGCAGTCCAGCACGCTTCTAATTACTTTTGATTATTTTCATTTGCTCGGGTCAGACTGGCTTTGCCGGCACTGCTGGAGGGTGGGTTTCCTCCCCCCAGCCCGGCTGTGGGATGCAGGGGGATCAGTGCTCTGCTGTGCCCTGCACCCTCTTCCCCAGGGCAGCGCTGGGCTCCAGGGATCCTTGGGGCTCTCCCTGCCAGTGGAGGGGGTCCCCTTTTGGCAGTAAAGCCTGGAACCTCCAGCTGAGTCAGGGACCCCCATAGCTAGGGACATTTACCAGCGTGAAATGAGGACTGTGCAGAAAAACACACACCCCCCACTGAAAATACTGACTGCCTTCAGGGAAAAGAAATAAACGACCCCATATCCTTGCAAAAAAGTTACAGTGGTGCATGTGCAGGCAATAAAAAAGTTGAAGGACCCCTGTGATTCCTGTGGGGATGGAGCTGTGCTCGGGGAGCTGCAGAGTGCACGCAGCCCCAGCCGTGCACAGAGGCAGAGCGTGTGTAGGTCTGCTGTCCCCAGTTGCTGAGCAATCACAGCACAATCCACTGGGAATGCACAGTGTCCACACAGGGTGGATACACTGTAGGGACACGTGAGTGTCCCTGGCAGTGTTGGAGTCTGGGTGTGGGTAAAGCCAACCCCATGCTCCCACAAGCACTGCTGCACCCCCTCTTATGGTCTGTAACAGCGCAATGCTGCTACTGGCAGGAGGCAAACTACCCAAATACTGAGCAGGAAGGCTCTACTTTTTCTCTCCCATTAAAATCTGGGCTCTAAAATAGCATGTTCCTCCATACCCCGACCTGAGCTTGACAGCCCAACCCTGCATCCTCATCCTGGTGTGAGTGATCCCAGCAGTCCTGCTGCCCTCATTTCCTGTACCCTAGTGTGCCAGCATCTCCAGTACATCCCAAGGGTGAGGGTGGGTGTGGGTATCATCACAGCTGGTGGTACCCACACTTCCCGAGCAGGGGCTGCGTGGTGTTCTCTGGCAGACACCAAGCAGTTGCCTCTGGGTTTTGAGCCTGAATCTTTTTGGATATTGGATGTTACTGCAAACGGGAAGGGAAATTGCAGCAGATTTACCTTCTTCGCCAATAAGGAAGATGAAAAATGGGTCAGTGACTGGTATCTGGCTGTCTGGGTGGTTTTACTCCTATCTTGGGGAGGAAATCCTGCACACACCCTTCCTCATGGCAGAAGGTGTTTGCCCTACTGCAAACAAACCATGGCCCTCGCAACACACCCCAAAATTTGATGCTGAGGGATGCAGTGCTACTCATCCACCCTTCTGCTGTGAGCAAACTCCTTGCAATGCTTTCCTCCAAACCTTTCCCTAATTTTCTCTGCCAAGGCGCGTGCTCTGGCGCCACATGCTGAGAACTGTTGCTGTTTTCCTTCGGAGCGTTCATTACTTCCATTACAGGAGAGTCTGGAAGCCTCCAAATCCAGCCTGGGCCATTTTCACACTTGAGGTTACTGTACCCACAGTGTGAGACAGTCTCTGCCAGATGAGTCAGGCACGAGTTTGGCTATAGTAGGAGTCTGGGGAGGAATGCACATTAGCCAGCTTGCCTTAGCACCTGCGAGAGCCAAGGCAAGGCTGACTGATGTGGGTGTTGACCTCCTGTCCACCCAGAAGCTGTTTTCCTGTGCTTCACCTTTCTCATGTTTTGACAGGAAGCCAAAATCCTGGAGAATCTGGGAAATTCCTTTGGCATTGCCCTTATTCTGCATTTCCCCATGTGCTGGGCAGCCTGGAAGGCTCTTTTCTTTCTTAACTACCCAAAGGGTAAAAGACCTTGAGCATGGCGCTCCAAATCCTACCAAAATGACCAAAAAAGCACCTGTTTGGGGCAGGTTTTATCACTCTCTCATTCATCCTTGTTGAAATACAACTGAATAAATCCCTCAGGTATGAACCCACTCGTGCTTCCCACAATTTGCGCATCTGGAGCTGGAGCCGTGGGACCCATGAAGGCAACAGAGGCTCAACTTGGTGTGGCCAGAGGTTCCCACCTGATGTAGCTGGTGCTTCTCTGTCTGAAAATAGAACTTTTTGTAGAAGCTGCCCTAAAAATGGGAGATCCCTAAGAAATACTCCCTGAGAAGGCATCATATCTGGGAGGTAGGAAGCACAGTATAAGGATTTTGCAGACTTCCTGTGTATGTGCATAAGAATTCAATAAGGTTCCATTAACCGTCAATTTCTCTCAACTTTTTAATTTTCAAGCCTTCCCATTTAACAAATAATCTGAGGGCTTTCTTTTGAAGACTTCTTCCAGCCCCAGAGCCCTCATGGCATGTGAAGAGCCACGCAAGGAAGTTGTGTGGCAGCAAGTCCTGGGCTATCATTTGAGTTTAGACACTATCCATGACCTGAAAACAGAATTTGCAAGCCAAAAGGATGGAGAAGAAAATATGGAAGCAGGAAAAATGCCAGGCCAAAAGAGACCGAAGGGGTTAAACAACAGAACTTTACACAACAAGAATTAATGTGATGCATAACAGGTAATTCTATTTTAATAATCAATTTTAGGAGTGACTGGCTATTTTCAAAGCATTCCTGTTGTAGCCAAAGTTTTAACTAGCCGTGCGAGAGTGGGCATAAACACCTGTGGACTTTATAA
Organism: Dasyornis broadbenti; assembly: GCA_013397935.1. Taxonomy (NCBI): domain Eukaryota; kingdom Metazoa; phylum Chordata; class Aves; order Passeriformes; family Dasyornithidae; genus Dasyornis; species Dasyornis broadbenti. The sequence continues at coordinate 4,198 of VZRN01001146.1, forward strand.
GAGTAAGAAGCAATTTATCACCCAATAAAAAGTCAAACACTCATGTTAAAATTTTCAGGTTTGCATTTGCTATTTTAAAATGTCACATGTGTGGACGGTTCTAGGGGCGGTTCAGAAGAAGTGGATACACATCCTACACACAGTAACACACGTGCACACAGACAACACAACCAGCTCTACAGCAGGGAAGAAAACCTGCCTGAAAGCACCAAAGTTACAGTTTCATCCCTCCTATGTTTTGTATTAAACCCATTATGATCATCGACCGGAGTTGTCTAAAACCTGAACTAAATGGGCATTAAGTCAGTTGCCATATGAAATTACTGCCATTCGATTTTCAGATAAACCACAAAACTTGATGAACTAACATTGTTCCAGCTGAATTAACTCATCATCCCCGGGAAGAGAAGGTTGTGGATGAAAGCGAGGGCTCTGAAAGCAGTGATTAATCCTCCTCCTATTGCAAAGCACTTGCCTACGAGTAGAGAGGTGCCCTGCTAAAGGCAGGCTGAGGATCCACAGTGCCTTCAAAACATTGCTGCCCTGCCAAACCCTGACAATGGTGTTAAACATTATTTACATGTGGGTAGGAGTGGGAGAAATTTTTGTTATGGGCTTGTTATGGAACTTTAAATACATTAAAATCCCCGTCGACAGTTCAAATCATGCTTGATAAATCAAGAGGACTGAAATTCAGGAATGTTAATTTATTCAGCTGGTGGAGGAACATGCAAAGTTGATCCTTATCCTGTACATGGGGAAATCTCCCTGGGATTAAGCCATAAAATATTCCAGCCACGGTGCCCTGTGAGTGGCTCAGGCTCCCCACCACGGGCGGGCAGAGCCCTTCGTGTCCCCCACCCTGGCTGTGCAAACCAGGGTCCTGAGCAGTAAATGCTTAACTGGCCCTGTGCGTGCACAGCAGCCCACCTGGGCGTGCAGGGGGAGTGCTGCTCCACATAAATTAGTCACACATGGGTAAAGGTGCCTGATGCATTTGGAAAAATCTTACCCCGAGAGCTACCTGGTTTGCTCTAAAAAGATTTTGCTCATCAGGAAAATTTGGGGCAGGGAGAGGGAAGAATACGTTTGATGCAGGTGCCCAAATAAACCTGTCCTATAACGCATGGATCACAATGGGTTATTAATGAAATAGCTGTGAACATCAGTGTATCCTTGTGGCAGATTTCTTTCATAAATGAGTTGAACATTTTCCAATTTCAGGAAAGTGCTGCTACCTATAAACTTGGAGATTAAGGGCTTTTCCCCCTAAGACTCAGATCCCTCGGGGCACTTGTGTTCTGGCATGCATCCCTTATTTGCTGAAGAAGTTTCAAACTTGGTAATTTAGCACCATACTGATAAAACAAAAGGGGGACAGAAAAAAAAGAGAAAGCAGTTGGGCATGCATGCGAAGGAGGAGGAAGGTGAGTGGTACACCTTCAGGTGTTTTTTTCCTAGGGCTTTTTTTATCCACAAGTCATACTGCAGATTTTGTGTGAGATTAATAGAGAAAACATTCCCAAGATATAACATATAAGATGCATATCAATCCACAAACTGAGTTTTGCAGATGCAAAATGACCTGCAGAATTTGAAGGAGGATGGAGGCTGTTTTATAACCATTTTTTTCCATATAATTTATTTAAGCCTAAGATGTTGGGCTAAATTTGCCACAAGCAGAATTATGAGTATTAGTATTATTAGCATTACAGCAGCACCTAGACGCCCCAGTGGAAACTGGGACCCTTTGTGGGCAGAAAAATAATAAACATGAGACTCTGTCCTGAAAAACTTACAGTTGGCATGGATGGGATAAAAAGTGTGCCAGATGGGAAGATTACCATTTTATTTTCACAGATGGAATACGGAGTTCTGCTCATGGAGAAAATCAGTGGCAGATTCTCATGCAATATTTTCACATAACTTGCATTCACTGAGAGTTGCTTTTTATTCCTGTTCTTTGACTGCAATGAACAGAAACTCCTCTCTGCCCGCTGGTGCTTGTAGCTTCTCATGGATAAATAGTGGGAGTCTGCTTGGTCACTGCCAGTTTTAAAAAGTCTGCATGCTTTAATATGGCTCCTCTGTAGCAGAAATTCTACTTTGTCTGCCTTTTTTTAGCTAGGAAAATATTTTAGCTTTGGAAAAGAGTAGTTGATGCTTTGGAACAGATCTTTAAATATAAGCACATTGTGCTGATTGGTGCCATAAATGAAAGCTCCTCCTATAGAAGCAGTTTTGGGGAGGATATGTCAAACTCTGCCTTTGACTTTTGTGGCAGAAATGTGAAACGGAGTTCATGATGTCAAGTCCTGTTGCTAGGAGTCCCCCAGCAATCATGCAAGTGCTGAGCATAAGATGGATCACGATATCCCCACCAGGCAGAGGGGGAGAGACTGCCCCAACCACTCCACTGTGTGCTCCTAAAGCTCACTAAGTGGCTGCAAAAAGCAGCAGGGAATGGGCATGTGCGCAGGATAAAGCTGCAATTTTTTGGGTCCATAGAAACAAAACGAGGCAATGTGTTAAGAACAGATGTCTTTCCACCAGGAAGGATTTCGGAGACTGCATGATCTGTATTGCTGAGAATCCAGTATAGTAAATACGGCACTAAAAATAATTTCTTTCCTTATGCTCCCCTGTGCTGGAATCCTCACATGGGACAAAGCAGGAGATCCACTGGGTTAAGGATTTGTTGTAGGATGTTTTGGCTGAGGAAGGTGGTCATGTTTGTGGGCTTTTCAAGGAGTCGTAGTGAGATCAGGGTAGTCAGGTATTCCCCAGGGAAGCACCAGCAGCTCCAAGTCCTGAGCATAGCGCAGACATAAGAGCACTGGCTACCTTGAAGCTGAACTGGTGGCCAGAAGCATTGATCAAGCCCAGGCAGAGTGCCATTTCCACACAAGATTCCTGTCTCTCCTGGCATCAGACAGGACACTCAGACCAGACCTGGGCTGCCCCAGGGCTGTAGATGGAGAAGCTGCTCCAGCTCCAGACGAAAGTCAGTCCTGGATCCTCCCACTGCCTTCAGCTCCAGGACCAGAGGGCTAGAGTACAGTATTTTAGTGCTATGTTTATGAGCCCTCCAGAAATAAACAGGAGCTAGAAGCTGTCCTGCCAGGCACTGTGAACAGAAGCTCAAGCCAGTTGTGTGTTGCACGAAGGACATCTGTCAGCTTGGGTGATAAAGTAAGAATATCTGTCACAATATGAATGACCACAATTTTCCCTAGAGCTTATGGTACTTTTAATAATGCCATAAAAGATGAAAGTTTGAGTTATGAGTGCTCATTAGCACTTCCGAATTACTTAATTATTTCATTCTCTAAATTAATCCAAGAATTTTGTCTCAAACAGAAAACACTAGGTTTAGATCAAGGTTGCTGTGGACCAGGAAATACTTCTATGGAAAGAAGAAACTGAATTGGCTTGAATGATTTATAAAATGTGAGGGTTTCATTCCAAAATATCATTTATATGCCCAGAAATCTACGCAGCAAATCTAATCCAGCAAAGGAAAATGAACATTCTCAATCCATGAATAAAGATGGGAAGTAATTCTGCAGCAGATTCAGCCTGTGCCTGCCCATGTATGACAAGTAACTGATCTGAAGCCTTTTTACACATCTGTTAGGTTTTTATTTACCCTGAGTTTAGGAGACAAAATGTGAGGACGAAGAACACAATGATAACTTTGAAAAAAGCAATAATAATGCCAGCTACTCCCCACATGGAGTTAAGCACATCCTTCCTTCCTTAATGCATCCACTGATGGGAAAGAGGGAGGAAGGTCAATGCCAGAGGCAAAGACTGACCAAAAACTCAAAACTCCAGTAAAGTCTGTTCCCTTTGATACACTGCAGCTCCACCAGTTTAAGGGGTACAAAAAGAATAAGATATAAATGGGGTTTATATGAATAGGGTATAACAAAGACCTTGTTGATCTGATTTCCAACCAGCCACACGAAGAGTGTGGTGACCATGGATGATGTTTTTCCAGGTGATTCATTGCAACTCCCGTCAGTAGCCAAGTGTCCAACAGACACCTCTGAAGTGCAGTGACCTTGGTTTGCATGAGTGAGGCCAGTAGTAAAAGCAAATGGAAGCCAAAATGAAAGGTGTATATTTTCAGAAGAATTTGTAGTGTTTGGACTCCAGCTTTAGATGGCTCAAGAGTATTTTGTAAGCCAAAAATCTATTCTTCGGTTCTGGTTTGTTGATTAAATATACTTGTTACCAAGAACTTCAAGCAGGAAAAAATTTAAAAGAGACTTCAGCTAAGATATTATCAGCTTCAGCTGCAGCACTGAACAACTAAAACGTAATAGCTCTTCAGATCTCAAGTTATTTCCACTGACTGCTGTATAATCAGCATGTTAAATCTGGGCAACTCTTCAGGCACAGTTATTTGTGTGATATATACAGATCGATACCTATTGATTTTATAATTTTGATTCATCTCTATACAGTGATTCAGTTTCACATCATCTTATTTATCAAGCTTTTCTCCATACCTTTGCTTCCAAGCTTCATGGCACTTCCAGGCCACTCAAGGAGGGTCCCACCACAACCACCCCTTTTGCCCCTGCACCCAGTGTCAGCGGGCACGCACTTGGTCACATTCCAAGGAATTTTGTATGCGAAGAGCTGACACAGGGTACCCAGGGTTGTTAATACATGAGGATAAAGTTCATAAACCTCCTTTGCTAATGCCATGGTCCCATTGCCCCTGCTGGATCTGGAGCCACTCCCCAAGTTTCCATGGAGGCTTTGCCACCCCCAGGGAACTGAGTGCAGCTGTGTGTTTCTTACCCAGTGGCCATGCCTTCAAACTTCCTTCTGTGCTGGTTTATGAAGACATAAGGGAGACAAAACTTTGCACTGAATATTAAAATTCATTCTTTTTTACCCCTGAGCTTTTTTGGACCCATGCTGGCACCTGAATCCCCTTCCCACTGCAGCTGCTCCTGTGGACACGGCAGCAGATTGAGCAGAGGAGCTGGCATGCAAATCCTGATGGTGACTGATTAACAGCGACCTGCTTGACGCACTGGAGGAAACCAACCCCATTGCTGCCACTGACAGGGTGTTAGGGAAATCCTGTTAACCTCGCTGCATTGCATATATGCAAATGACAGCAGATTAATGAGCATCAGTGATGCTGCCATTCCCACCGCACTCACACCATTCTGCATCACAACAAATTATGTATGGACACGCAGGAGATGCACCAAATAGACTAAATCATGATTTAGCAACTGAGGTTTGCCCAAACTCCAGCTCAATGGGGCAGCCCAGGTCTCCAGTGGTGTGCTTGCTGCTGGCAGCCCTTTCACAGCACCGCGGTGGCCGGCGGTATCAGGATGTGTGGCAAACGCGGTTAAAAACCATCCACTGAAATTCATGTGGTGAATGCATTTAGGCAAACAGGAAAACTTTTTTATGTTGAAAAAGCCCAACAAAAAGAGCTGAGCTCTGTTCCAATGCAACTATTTCCAAGTGTTTTCGTAGAAGGTGTTGATGGGAGCTGGGATGTACTGCATCCATGAAATGGGAGTTATTAGGGTGGGTGCCTTGGGAAGCGAAACAAAAAGGATTGATGAAGACTAAACATTTCAGTGGGGCTCACACACTACAGCAAGATAGAAGCCTGGGCTAATTACAAAATTACAAAAAAGGCCTATCACCATGCAAAAATAAATGACTTCATAAATAGCTTTAGATATCATGTTAAAAGCACCTTTGGGAACAAAAAGATGCTATGCTAAAAACAGGAGATCTAAAGAGCTGTTATTACACATCCATTATGATTCTGAGCTGTCACATTCACTTTTTGAAGTTCTGTACACATGATACAGCAAGGCAAAACATTTTATGTACCGTAAGAAATTTGAAACAATGTTTAATGTTCAGAAGATAAAGTTAACAAAACCACATTTCAGTGGCTTTTTTATTTCTCTATTTTACGACCTTTCAAGAACTTAAGTGTAAAAGGAGACAAGAAGGAAGGATAAGCAAGCATACGTTCCTGCTTGCTTTTTTCTACATTGCTGACCAGAACCCAAGGCAGAAATCATAATAAAAAATGTCTTCTTTTTAATGTCTAAATAGGAGCTGTTGAAACACTGATGGTACGAAGTGTTTCGGGATGGAAAGCATTTGTTCCTCTTGCAGCTATCAACAGTCATATGTTACATGATTTTCTGATTTTTCTCCCTGAAATTACAGAAGCCCATCACGTCTTCACCACCATTTGGAACAGTTTTTCTGCTGTTTCTGCTTTTTCTAAAACCAAAACCAGCTACAACGATGACTCGCAAGAACTATTTCTAACAGCACAGGCACTTCAGATTATTGACATTTTCTCTCTGATCCTTCTAAATATCCTTGGTTACATTTTGATGACATCGATAGCAATAAGTACTGAATTTATTGGGCAGTGATCCCCCCCCTCCCCCAACTTTAATCTTACTGGATGCTAAAATGCTCCTAATGCAGCTGCTGTGATCATTGATGTTATAGCACAAACACACACACAAAATCCACTTTCTAACCCAAGCACCCACTTCAAATTCAAGTTGTTCATTTCCCTTGGAAGGAGAAGGCAACCACAAACAACAAAAAAAGAGCGAATGTGATGGGAGATTGATGCAAGTTTTAGAGCAAGTCCTGTAGTTCACTAATTTATTGGCCTAATGAAGAAAAAATTGACATCTGAGTGGCGTGAGCTACACCAAACCTAGCATCCTGCCAAACCTACATTAGATGGAAACAGGTGCTTAGTTTAAACTGTCAAAATCTTCTGCAGTAGAACATCTATGCTACTGGTTAATAGAGGGTCTGGTAGAAAGTGAGGGATTTTTTCTGCTGGTTTCAGGAGGAAGATAGGGAACAAGGGAAAAGCAAGAATACCAGCAATGTTTTATAAAATGTGTTTCACAACACATCTTGAATGAGTAATCACTGAACTTTTTAAAAATCTTATAGCCTTAAAGATTATATTCAAATCTCTTTTGAACATTTCCTGATGTGTTTTTATGAAGTTGGCTGTTACTCTCAATAACAGACTTTTCTTTCTTTAAACTAGAACTTTCAATGGGATGTCTTCTATTACAATCCTGCAGATTTAGTCTCTATAATTCAGAGGTAAGTTTAAGCAAATCAGAAGGGATTTTGGGGGCTAGACTGTGTACCTGCAATCCGAGTTCATGTGGTCAAATTCATTCCTGGTATAACTTCACTGAGCATTTTGGTGCTTTTTTACTAGGGAAGAATTTGCACTTGAATGGATTTATTCCTGGCATGAATTTCAATGTTCAAATACAGCTACTTAGAGCTGACACCCTTTGACTAAAATCAAATGTATGGGGGAAAAAAAGATGGGTGAGTGATTCAGGAGTAGCCTGTTGGTGTTTTGAAGGATGATATCCATACAGGATAGATCTACAGCATCTCCTTAGCTGATATGATGCCTTTCTAATTATGGTAAAGGGTGCAGTAAGTTGGAAGATGCCTATAGCAGGGCAGCAAGATGCAGCTGCCCTTCCTGCGTTTAAGGCAAAGGGTGTGATGGCAAAAACAGAGGAAAAAAATCTGCTTCTTCAGGAGCTAAGTCATGATCCTCAGCCATCTTCCTCTCATTTCATTGGGAAAATATTCCAAGCCCGTCTAATAGTAAACTCTACAGGGAGCCCACGTTGCTCGTGACTGAACAGGCGAACAGCCCGGGGATGGAGCAGGGAACCAGTGAAGTGGGAGAACCACAGCCCTCCAGGAACTCACTGATCGTGTAATGGGGTTGGTGATTGCATTGGCATTTGGTTCAGAAAATATCTTTAATGACCCACCAGCCCTCAGAAACTTCCCAAATCTGAAAGGACAGCTCTCTACAACTAACCATTACGTGGGTTCAACACTGATCTGGGGCAAGTGTCACCTCCTGACTCACAAGGGATGCTTCCAGTAACATCAGTGTTTTCCATGGAGGTCCCCAGCCAAGCCTGCCTTGTCCTAGGCCTGCTTGGAAGGTCTTCCAGGGCTGTAGCACAAGGTGGTATGGCCGGAGACCAAGTCAAGGCATTATTTTATTTTGTTTTGGTTAGCAGAGTTGATATTTGGTCAAAGACTCCTAGCTGTGAAACGACGAGGAGCTGCCAATTTCTAAGCTAAATGTTGTACATTCATATCCTGCTACCACTAACTCCATTATGATTAGTCAGGAGTGAACTTAGAAGGTTCAGAAATAACGTTTGGATAAACATCCCCAAATTTTGGATACTTATCTGAGCCTGACCCAAACCCCCTGAGTATGCAGAACTGAGCTGGAAATCTGGCAAGAATGTTAATTTCCACACTTTTCATTTCTCTCTTGAAGGCTATATTTGCAGTTTAAGATATTTCCTTTAATTGGAATTAGCATAATACATTATTTCCCTATGGCGAGAACAGCTTTTCTGTAGTTACTCTGCCTGCTTGGATTTTGTCCAAGGAAGGACAAAAGGGGATGAAAGTGAACACGAAAATCCAAAGTAAATAAGTGAACCAAACTCTTTAAACCCCACAAATGGGTAGATTCTGCTTACGGCTTCTCCCATAATAAATGACTTGGTCCAACCCTAAAATGATGCCCTTCTTTTTTAATGGTGCCACTGTGCTGGATCCAGCCATGCCCCTGTCACATTCGTTTGGGAAGAATTAATCATTAATAACAATTCATGCTTTGGGGAATTTTGTGCCCATTCTTTTCTGGGGTACACCACTGCTTCAGACAGCATCTGATTTGTTTAATTCTGTTAGTTATCAACACCTACAAAAATATTGTGCCAGGTATGGCAAGTCTTTGGGGAGCTTGGAGTTACAATCAATAAGTGTTTGACCTTGCAAAATTTGCAAGTTATGAGATACCAACTCCATTCATGTGCTAAATTTTGTGATATTTTCTGTGCAAATGTAGTATTTAAGCAACCAACCGAGCCTTCAGATGAGGGAAACTTCACATCCAGGTTGCACATGGGAGGCCAAATCTGCTGTTGAGAAGACCCAGCCTATGCAGGTATGAATCCAGCTGTTAGACCTGACCTTGCTGCAGACCTTGGGGTGAAGACTAAAATGAAAACCTTGCAAATACCCAAAGTGAGATTCTTTTCAAATTAACCCCTTTGCAAATCAGCTGGTGATACGAGGTGCATTCGGAAGGACACAAGTGACCTCAGACCCTTTCCAAACACGGGGCTGGGAAGGTCGTGTCAGCACCCAGCTGCTCACCCTTCCTCCTGCCACTCTTCCCAAGCAGAACTCATTAGAGCAGCAGCCTGTTTGTGTGTGTGTGTGTGGAGGGATAAGCACAGCACATGGATACATCTACACACATCCTCAGACCCAAATGTTTGCTCACACTTAATAAGGAGCAAAATAAATAAAAATGAGTATTGACATGAATGCCTGTTACTCAACTCTCCCAGGGAAGAAAAGCAAGGCCATAAGCAGTACTTGAAAATATTCCTCTCCAAGCTCAAATCCAGAACATGGCATTGAGACCAGCTTGAGCACCGAAACAGAAACCCAGCCTGGTGTTTCCCAGCTCCCTGGCCCTTATCAGGGAGATCTGGGCAAGCTGCCGGGCAGTGTCTGAGGGCTGTGCCGCTCCTCCCTGCCAGCCGCGACAGGGGCCGCTTGGAAAAGGAGAAAATGTCATCCAGCCCGAACACAAAGGGCAAGATGGTATCTCACTGCTGGTGTGGTGAAGTCATGTACTAGGAAAAATATATTTAGCTGTTCCTGGGCAGTCCCCAGGAGGCTGCAGAGCTGGTCTGATACCAGCCTTGTTCACCTGCCCCAAGCGCCATGGGAGACACTCATGGCTGCAGCACAAAGAGACTCAGAATGGGGATTGGGACCCCCAGGAGCACTGTGGGAAAGGGGGGGATGACAGTGCTTACACAGCTGGGGATGTGCCAGTGTTGAAGATGCCAGCTTGATCAAAGACAACAGCCAGGATCATAGAGAGAAATCTGCTGTAAAGTCACCAGAAACATGCCCAAAGTGAAGAGCAGAGGCATGAAATATTCCCATCATGAAATCCTGACTCCACTGAGGGCAATAGAAGAGCCCTGATTGCCTTTTGGACAGAGAGGGCAACAATTCAAGTGTTTGTTTAGCCGTCAGAGAAGGAACATTACTTGGTGTACAGCCCACACTGCTTTGTGATAAACATGTTATAAAACAGATATTTGCTTAGAACTCCCACTGCATACAATGGGAAAGTCACAGGGAAAGGTGGGGTTGGAAAATGGGTTTATAAAATTATAAAAATGCCACGGAAGAGCACAGGCTGGAGGATGGTAGCAGCTCTGTTTTCCTGGCTCAGCATCTTGAATTTTGTTTTTCTTCTGCTGTTTTTTCTGTCACATTACCATAATTTTACAGTTGAACTCATCAGCTGGCATTTGCCAGAGTCACCCTATTTAACAGCAACATAAAACAAACAATCCAGAAGAATTTGTCTCTGCAGCCATGTACTTTACAAGGCACAAGTCTGAATAAATATGTAACTGTTCACACCCTTTCAGAAGTGCTGGAACAGGAACACACTGAACCCAGAGCACTGATTTATATCTAAAGCAACATTGACTCCAAAGCAAGAGTGAAAATGTAGGTTAGATGGATAGTGGGTGCTACAAAGAGTTATTGCTCTCTTGGTTTACACCTTAAAGAGCTGCGTGGGGTGGGCAAGAGCCCAAAACAAGACAGAAAACAGGCAGCTTGGATGCGTGAAGTGGAAACAAAGGACAGTCACAGCTCATCCTACCTGACTGAAAATACCGTTCAGAATCATAATGTGCACTATAAATCAAGGTGAAGGGTGGGAGAGTTGTATCTCAGAAGCTTCTCTCTACTTCCCTGGTAAGGCATGGAGCCCTTCCAAAAATACACCAGCTCTGCGTGCAACGCCTGAACAGCTACATGAAACTGCATGGCCACTTGCAATGCATGAATTCCATCAGCTGAAATGACCCACTGAATTTAATTGTGTTAATAAAAAGAAAGTTATGCATCCTCACTGACCACAGGGGGAAAGTTGGCAAATGATTTGAGATCCTATCTTCTTGATTTCTCCTGCACAGACTGGGAGAGCAGAGAGGATTGTTCCTGGGCAGCCCTCTTAGGCCCAGCAAGCTTAATCTTAATAAGCGAGCAAGCATACAGGCTATCTGTGCAATTCTTGTATACACATTGTGATTTACTTTGTGAAATTCACATGACAAATAATAATGAGCCATTGCACCATAAACCCTCCTTTCCCAATGCTCAGTATCAAACCAGAGCGGCCACGTGTTTAAAGGACTTTGCCTCTATTCTTCATGTCAAAATGCCAAAAAAAAAAAGACTTAATTTGAGAAGGGAATTATTACGGTCAGATTGCGTGAGATTCACTCTGATGTACTCTAAATGATGTGTTAAATGATGATTTCCAACACAGCCTGTAGCAGAGAGTGTGTTTGGAGTGACATTTGTTGTGGCACCAGTGGCCACTACGAAGATGAATTCATATATACACTTAGAGCACCTGCCTGCAGAGGTGTCGCGGAGAAGTTCTGCATGAGCAGATGACAACAGATATTTTGCAAGCACTCACAAACTGAATTTATGCTCCAAAATAGCAATGAAAAGGTTGTCCAGAACACTTTCTCCACTTCTTTCATGAAATGCATGCAACCGCACTCTCAGCTGTTGCTATTAAGCATTACATGGTGATTCCTTCAGCAAATAACGCTCCTTTAGCAAACCAGCCACGCTACTGGGGTTTCTAGCACCCTGTTTAAATTTTAGTCATGCAGGTTTTGCAGAACTGCTTCTCTTGGCTACATGATTGTGAACAGTGACATTTATAAATGAATATAATGTTTGAAATTCTATTCAGATGCATTTAGGCACCAGCATCTACACAAAGCAAGCTCTGATGCTCTGAGATTAGCAGAATACTGATAGAGAGATAACCTACGTGAAGGCTGAGAAAGGAGCAATGATGGATTTGGCCATTTTTCTTTCAGCTCTCTTGAGGAACCCTTCCCAGTGAAGTCACTTCTTTACCCTGCAAACATTGAGCTCTGGTTTTACAGCTCTGTGATTTTAGATAAATACAGCAGTGTCCCCGGCAGAACCACAGACTGATGCCACATCCCCTGAGGACAGTGATCACAGGCCCAACTCCTCTGCTGGGGATGCCTTTGTTGTTTGGCCACCAGGTCTCAGGATCAGGACCTTTGTTTTTCACAGGGATTTCTTCTTCTCTGGTCTACTGTGTGGAGTGAATAACCTCTTATCCTCTCACGTGAGGGAGGCTTTCCTTATTTGCAGCATATTTCTTCCTTTCCTGCAGGCTCACCACCTCCAGGGAATGACCTGGGACCCGCTCAGGTTCTTTGCGAGGTCCTCAGGGTCCTGCTCCTTGGAGCAAGAGAAGCAAGGGGAACTTTCCTGGCTTCTCTGTGGGACTCACTCATTGCTTGTCTCAAACCTGGGGAAGACAGTTCAAGGAGATAATCTGGCAGGAAACTATTGACCTTTTTGAGGTTTGGGTTTCAAGAGTTCGAGAAGCCAATTTGGCTTCTCCTGTGGTGGGACAAGCACCTGTGCAAGGATGAGCTGCACCTGGGGAGCTGGGGCACCTTCTGTTATGGACCCATCCACACCTCCATCTCCTTCGGCCATTCTACTCTTGTTTGTGTGAGTTTGGGCCCTCATGGCTCCAAATCTCACTTGGCCTGATGCAAACTGCCTTTGCAGGTGAGGGATGAAAGAGGCCAAATCCCCCAATGGACATGGTCCTGACACTGCCCCTGGATCAGATCAAACCTCTGCTGAAAGAGCAGCTCATCTGCCTCGCTTTCCCTTCCCTCTCACACATCCCTAATGTGCCACCCTCATGTCTAAATAGTTTGTGGAACTTTCCGGCTTGTTACAGTGATAAGGACCCAGCAGGATGCTTTCCACTGAACTCTTCCCCAGTTTCTAAGGCCTGAGAAGATGCATTGAGTGAGAAAAGAATGTTTTACTTTTGTGCTAAGACAGCCCTCCTAAAACACCTAAAATGGTGGCTGCCAGTCTCTGGTGATTCCTGTAGGATTTGTATGGCAAGAGCAGCTTCCACCAGTGCACAACATCAAGTGGTTTCCCAAACAACACCCAGCAGTGGCCTTTATGCTAAAACCAGTTGTGTCTGAAATGCCTGCTGGGTTCAGCTCATACACAAGCCAAAAAGTGAGTCCAACTTCCCAAGTGCTGTCTTTGCTTTCCGATGCTTTTTTCTTTGCTGGTTTTCCACTGTCTGGCATTTATAGTGTACCCGCAGAGGTGGAAAGGCTTATATTTACCGCTCTTTCCTATCAAAGCTGCTTTAAACTTAAGGCCCAGTGCTGTTTCCATTTGGAAATTTTCTTGCACGAGCCATTTACAAGGCCTTTACAAGCCATGGCATGCCAAGACCTCTCCAATTTCTCCAATTTACTGCAAAGGAGTCTGGCTGGCATGAAGAAGGCTCCACCATCTGACCCAAACCCCAGCTGGAGGACACAGTCATTGCTTTCTGTGGACAGCAAAGCTGCAGGTAGGGAGAAGGAAAGACTGGGAGGCAGTGGAGCTAGGAATCAGTTTGTTATGCTCCAGAACACGCAGCTAGGCCTGGCTTCTGGCAATTTCTTCGGTTTGCATGGGATTGACGGCAGAATGAACAAGTATACTCATTAAGACCTAAATACGTCTGAAAATATAGAGGAATATATCCATATATATTAACAATGGTGTAAAACTCTTCAAGCCTTGGTACAATTTATTTCTTAACCTGCTACCACCCTCACTGCTACTGGTTGCATCATCTGGGATGGGACACATCAGTGATCTTCTGCTATAGCCCTGGTCAGCAGAGGTTTGGTGCCAGCTTTGCAGCAAGAGATCATCATCTAATAGCCTCAACTAGGGCTGAAAGCCAGAATTTGCCGCCATTTACTGTTGGCCTGATGTGGTTTCTTCTCCTGTGAGCATCACATGCTGCCAAGCAGAGGCAGCACCGAGCACACAGGAGCTTTGTGGGAAACTGGAGAGGATTTTGGTACTCAGTCCAGCTGGTTTGGTGGAAATTAAAGAATTAACACCACTTGGAAAGAAATTAAAGTAAAATCATGGTGTAACAAGGAGAATTGAAGAGGAGTAAGAGGTGGGAGGGCATTAGGAGCAGCAGGAGAAAGGCCAAGGAGGGCCCCTGGAGAGAGCAAACAGGGCTTTCCCGGGGCTGGGCTGGGCTCGGGACCACTTCTGGCTGCACTTGATGGCTTCACAAACACCCAGCACAATACACGAGTGTAACATAAGCCTCGGCTCCTCAAGATTAGCCATGGCTGGGAAATAATGTTATCGCTCCCATTATACTTCAGGAGCTCTTCAGAAAAAGTCCCCAAAATTCCCACGAGCTTTAAATGGAGGTGAGATTTTCCCCTGGTGTCCATCCTCCTTTCCTAAGAGATCTCGTGTTCTGCATGTGTCACGTCTTCTTAGTCCTTGCCCAGCCATGCAAGAGCTCAGCCTTTTGCACAGCAGTTTTTCTCTCTATGAGGATGCTGCTTCTTTTTCTCCAACTCTCTCTCTCTCCTCTGCTAAAATTATGGATCTTGGATTTTCCTGCTGGGTCAAAACTCAATCTCCTTCCTCACAGGGCCTCAGTTTAACTACACATCACCCTGCCAGACGGTGACTGTTAGTACCACCCAGTTTCATTAGTTATCAAGGGCTAAAGTTGCACTTTGAACATTCATCAATCAGTAGGAAAAAATACGCATCGAATTAAAACTCTCGGCAAACTCCAACACCTTAGGGCTTTTTCCTTTTACAAGCAACATTTTCTTCCACTGAAAACAGAACTACTTGTGCAGGTGGTTTTTAAACACAAACAGCTGCTCCATGGAAATGCAGTTGGGGAAAATTATTCAGAAAAAAAAGGCAAAGACAAAGCCAGGGGTGTGGAGCAAGACTCTACACTGCCCCAATTCCCAGGGAAATATAGGAAGGGAAGAGAAACCTAAGATACAAACAGTAAGTGGAATTTCCATTGCACTGGTCCCAATAAACTCACTGGTTTTAGGGGAAGGAAAGCAGGATCAAGGGACCAGAGAGAGGCAGTAGGTGTTGCAAGGGAAAACGTGGTGGAGGGTTACAGCTCGTAAAAATCCGCTTCATCTTTCAGTGTCAGGACAATGCCTGGGTGTATGGTGGGCTGGGTTATCAGCCAGGGAAGCAGAGCAAGGCTGGGATAAACAGCACCAGACAGCCTGGGCTTTGTGGTCACGATTTACTCCTGCCTTCCCAGGTAGTTCCTCCTTTCTTTCTGCTTCATTTCTGTCTATCTTTTAAAAGGTCCTGTAGGAGGTAGCTGGTTTTAGCACTGTCACCATAATTTTAGCTACAATTACAGTGTTTTGGTTATACAGAATTTTAAAAATCTCAGTAGTTGTATTTTGGCCAGAATTACCAAGATCACAGGCAAATATGGCTGCTCTTCCCTTATTTCACTACTTTTCCCTGTAATGTTTCTCTTCTATCTATGAACTCTTCTTTCACCTCATTCTCCTATGCATCCCCTCAAGCAAAAACTTCACTTTCAGGGCACTTTGGTGTGTGCCATCCCCGTGTAGAGACATAATGTCAACTCCGTTTCCAATTACAGACTGCAGAGGCAACCCTTGAAATGCTGTATTTTCTCCAGCCCTGCCCTCCAGATGGAGGAGGCTTTCCCTGCAAACACCCCCAAAGTTATTTCACCAGTTTCCTCCCAGCTCTCCTTCAAATTCCTCTTTGAATTCATAAGGATTAATCTCCTGGTATGCTACAGCTGCTGTCAAGATGACAAGTCTTGGTTTTCTCCTCTCTTACGTGCATCCATTAATGATCTCTTGGACTGAACGGTCCTAAAGCAAAAACCATCTCTGTGCCCTTTGTTCCCCACCTGGGTCTCCTGGCTTTTTCTGTCCTTGTGGTGAAGCCCCAAAATGTTTGAGTAAAGACTGAAAAAAATAATTCGTTAACTATTTGAACACACAGGAGAGTAATGAACTCAAATAATACGAGCAAGCCCATCCAATCTGAGCAAGCGTAATGCCACTGCAATAAGAACCCCAGAGTTAGCCATTGCTTTTCCTGGTGCCAAGATTGTATCAAATACTTCATGCACAGATAGGAAGATGGAGTCTCCACCTTGGGAACTGCATTCCAGGAAAATCACATGAGCAGAGAAGAGGTGCAATGAAAGCCAATGTGATGCTGCTGAAGACACACGTGTAACTTGTTAGTTCCACCATTACTTTTCCTTTTCTCTATACTCTATTGTGCTAATATTCTTTGGAGGAAAGGACTTTGCAACAGGATAAGCTCTTTTATCAGACTGAATCAGAGCAGCAATATCCCAAACTGGGAAGGTCCGAGTGCCACATAGCCCTGGCAGCTGTGCAATGCTTGCAGCAGACAAATCAGTAGCAAAACCTTAAACATCCAGGAGGAACACAGAATAATCAATTGGAATATTAACATGCTGGTAAAATGATTAAAGTTTGGCGTTACACATATTTTCAAATGTACTGACACTTCATTCTCATAAAGACCAGCTCAGTTATGTTTGATTTGTATTCATATCCTATAATGTGAATATATTTGCTCAAAATTGCTCCGTCGTAAATCACCATCACAGAAATAAGCTTATATTTATTCTTAGCATTCATGAATTGCATGGTGTTGGACCACCATATATTTAACACCTCCGAAGAAATCCAACCACAACTTTTGAAAGCAACACCTTTATATATCATTATGGACATTGTTTCCTTAACTGTTAATCACACACTCTCCAATCACGTGGTTTTTACCCTAAGAGAGAAAAATGAATGACTCTGTAGCTTGAAATACAAAGCCCTCTACTTGACCTTTCCATGTGAAAAACCCCGTTGGGCCGGGTCCTGAGGGTGCTGAGCACTCTCGCCCGTGCCTTGCGCACCCTTGGCTTCCACCGAAGCTGACAGAAGTTGAGGGCATTCAACAACTTGCTGGATCAACCCTGTAATCACTAAAAGCCCTCTCTAGAGTGATATAAATACGGACAGTCACTTCACAGATTTGGTCCAGCATTAGGGTTACTTTAAAACCAAAGCTGTCGGAGAAAATGTTGGATCTATGATATGACTTTGAACCCGGGTCACTAAAATCTTTCCCGACGCAGCATCTTCTTTGGGATTCTTAAGAAAGCTAAACCTGCAAAGACAAATATTATGGCAACAAAAATAAATGCATGAGTTTTTAACCTTTTCAGGGAAAGTAATTCCTTTATTGGCTGCGGCTAAAACTTCCTACCTTTCTTTCCCTTTTTGTTGTATCTGTGAGTAATTTCTTCAGTCACATTGTTTATAAGAAGTGAAGTTATTCGTAATCATGCCTTAAGAGTATGTACACAAACTGGACATCCTAATAGAGCACTATGTATTAAATTCCTGATTGTTTGACATAAATTCTCTCTCTTTCTTTTACTCAGACAGGAAGCTTCCCATTTATTTACGAATAGGTTAAGACCCTAGTCATGTTCCTAACTGTGTTCCTAAGTGCTAACATATATTAAGTAAATTTAGAGCCTCTTCTGCATAGGAAACAAATTAAACTGGTTAAACATGGAGAAAGACTAAATGTAATCTATCTTTTGTCATGTTTATGATATCGGAACGCATCTTATATGAATGTTCCAATTTGGCTGTTACAGCAGATGGGTTGCTTATGATAAACCACAACTACGGACAGAGAATGTGATAGTATAAATCATAAAGAAGATAAATAACGAAATTCTTTGAAATAACATTGGTTAAATATTTAGACATTTGGTTTCCAAGCTTGCTTGCACATATGAAATAGTATTCTCTACCGATGGAAAGAAATGCTCTCAACAATAATCATATTGGGACAACTAATAAGGTCTAAAGGACATATTTGCATTTAGAGACCTCTTTGGATTTATATAAAATTTGTATACACAGGGAAGATATTGGTTCTCAGGGGAATAGTCCTGACTGGAAACCTGCATAAAAAAGTAAAGGCAACCCATGGCTGAGCCATTCTTCCATAGGTCAAGGCACACTGGAGCTCTGCTCTGTGCTTCTTTGTGCAAAGTGCTCAAGTCTGGGGGAAAAAGTGAAGTCTTGTCTTTAACCTCCCTTGTTTATAGCTGGCCTAGCTGAGGCAGGTACCAAACCTCAAAATTATTACCAGGCAGAACTTCAATTTTCCAATTCATAAAAGTCCTAGAAACCTGATTACTACCAGTAACTTAAGAGGGAAGATTAGTGTGCAAATCCAAAGAGGGATACATGCCACTGAGCTTACAACTGCACCCAAGAAAGTAATCCACTCTCAGGGATTTCATTTTTACTGAAAGCTTTACACATTTCAAAGGTGGGTGTGAAGTCCAAGTTCCCCTTAGAGAGAGATCAGACTTCTTGAATGCAACCCTCATCATCCTCCCCTAGATGTCTGAAAAATGGGTGAATTGCCCCCAGGAGATGCCCCTATTTTTGAACTGATGGTCAATTTAAATTACTGGACAGTAGATGGCTGATGTAAGTTAGATGTCTAATGATGGCATTTCATGGAGCTGATGATGGAGATGTTTCATGACAGTCTTGGTGTTGCAGTTTTAAATAACACTTGTGTATTTTGCTTGGTGAGTGCCCAGAAGAAGAAAGCTTAAGCACACAGCAATTAAACAAAAAGCCATCTACGGACTGCATTAGAAAATGAAACTAAACCTGTGCCTCCTGTCATAAACAGGATACCTGCCCTGATTTTATTCAGAGTAAGGCTAAGACCTATCTTTTTCTCAGTTTTCCGTGAGACACTCAACATTTTACATCTTTTCTGGTTAGCTCCATTTAATCCCTGCAGCAGTGAAAGCAACTGAGGCATTCATTAAACAAAGATATTGGTCTATTCACAGTGCCATCATTCCTCTGCCGAAATCCTGGCATGACTCACATCCCAGGCATCCAAAGGCTGCAAGGGCAACCCACAGCCAAGTGCAGGCAGCCAGTGCTCCCATCCCAGGAACTGACGCACGACAAAATGCGCAGAAACTGGAGTGCACGTGGTGCCCCTTCCTTTTAAATTAAGGATCTTGCCTTTTTAAATGGAGTGATTATGATGAGGGCAGTGGGATTAAGAGAGGACTGGGGCCTTTTGTGCAGGTGGTTTCCCTAATAGGAGACTTTCTAGCAAGAGAGCACTATATATTCTTCAGGCTCAAAGCTAAACTTCTATTAAAACCAATTAATTCATTGAACAGGCTTGTATTGCTTTACAGTGCCTGGGCCTTTGGTTAAAAGAAATCAATTGTATGAGTACAGCTGAGAAATAACCACTATAATAGATGTTTTAGCTCTTGCTTTTACTTTTCTCTGATAGCCCTTAAGGTGGTCAGAGGTAAAAGCTAAAGATGCATTGTAGCCTGAGGGATGATTGAATGAAAAAATGGGGGATGGGAGCAGAGCTATGCTGATAGACCAATTTCCCACCACCGCAAGCCAGCGCAATTGATTGATGAATCCTTGCTCTGTCAAGAGGCAGCCCTTCAGATTTGATCACATAAATACTCATTCAACTCAAATTCTGCTTGACAAGCCTCAGACAGCTTTGTTCTGTCACAGATATCATTGGAAGGAAAATGCTCCATTAATCATCCTTAATTAACTTTACCATAGTCTGCTGGAACCAATATGTTCCCTGGCTAAATCCCTAAGACTTAGCTAGATTTCTGTAGTTATCAAATAGAGAGTTGTTTTTAAAGTTCCTCTCCCTCGTTGCTGCTAACTACAGGAAATCTTTCCCTGCCTGTTTTCTAGGAAGGCACTTGCATTGATCAGGATGTGGCTTAATCCTTTGCCAGTTAAGCTCCTTTGCCAGAGACACACAATTATACCTATTTCTGATTATAAAAGATCCCTGATCCATCCACAATAAGTGCTAAGGTGTGTTTCCAAAACACCCCCTTGTTCTCAGGCTGCGAGAGAGCCTTGCAAATATATCTGAAAAGAATAAAACCCAAATCAGAACCCATGAGTAAAGAGGGATCAGGAAGAAACACAACGATTGAGTCGGATTTGGGGGATAACCACAGGTAATAAATAGTATTTCAGGTGCAAAGGGCGGGGAAAGCATGAAGACGTGCTCGTTAGCCTGGGCTGCCACTATCCCTTCTCACTGAGCAGTTTTGTTCTGCTGAGGGGCTGGAGGAGGCCCTGGGACCATCGCTTTACCCCGAGAGAAAAGATCCTCTGATGGTTCCTGCTCTTGATGGGTGCCCTCCATCCACAGGGATGTTCCTGAAGCACATGGAAGGGCATTTACCCCATGCAGTCCCCCCCCTTCCTTGGGTATTGTTACACTAATAATATTTCTTTCTTCGCAACATCTTTCTGGGTTTTTTTAGTGTGGTGAAAACCC
The DNA here is from genome assembly GCA_013397935.1 of Dasyornis broadbenti. Lineage (NCBI taxonomy): Eukaryota > Metazoa > Chordata > Aves > Passeriformes > Dasyornithidae > Dasyornis > Dasyornis broadbenti. Next base: position 24,718 of record VZRN01001146.1, read on the forward strand.
TACATTCCTCAGGGATTTTCAATGTGACCTGAAGGGTCTAAAACCTTGCTGGTTTGGGATCTTACTGCTCTAGGTGCTGCACACAAGCAATGGGACCAACAGACCTTGCTGATAAATCCTTTACTCATTCACTTCCATTGGCTGGGATACATCCCTTTGAAAAAATTCACTGGAAATAGGAAAGAAAATAACATGGAAGCCTTTTGATTAAATGGAAATAAGTGGGGGAACCTTCTCCTCGGTGAAACAAAACCTGGAATTGTTCAAGGCCTGGCTGGATGGGGCTCTGAGCAACCTGGTCTAGTGGAAAGTGTCCTTGGTTACAGGGACTGGATGATCTTTAAGGTCCCTTCCAAAACAAAACATTCCATGATTCTATGATGTTTGTTAATCTCGCAAAACCTTGCTTATATGAGCAGCCTTTATTCCTGAAAACTGTATTACTGAAAGCTTAGGAGGACACGGGCTATCTATATTGCTAAACATTGATGTGTGAAGCTGGGTGCCAGCAATGAAATATAACCTGAATTGTTGAGCAAATTCAATGGTAAAAGCTAAGGCTTCTCTTGTTATGAAAAAATAGTATTTTAAAGTAAACACTGCAGTACAGAAGGGGGAAAAAAGATCATACTCTATCCCTGAGTACATCACAAATCTTCTGCTTGCTCTGGGGAGAAGTCACTTTGTGTTATGCTCTTTACCAGCCTTGGACTGTGGTCAATTTAATCAATGCTCCTCCTGACGGCAGCGCTGCTCAGCCGAAAATGGAAGTGACCATTTCAAGCTGTGCGCTCCGAGCAGCCAGCTGGCCTATTTTAAACTCTCTGGAAACTTGACATACTAATGTTTCCTTTACAGCACCGAAGGAATCAGTTATAAAGGCATCTTCGCAGGTTATACAACAAAAAAAGGCAGACGCATAAATCAGGGCTACCAAGCCTTTGCACACCGAAGCGCCAAACCAGAGAAGCGTCATCTGGCAGCAAAGTGAGAATTATTTGGGTGAAGAAATGAGACGTAGCTACATTAAAAAAATAGAAACAACCTTTGTTTTCTCTTCTTGTCCTCAGGAAGAGCTGAAGCCTGAAGACACAACCAAAGCTGAGACCTTTTCAACTAGCAGAAAGCTTTTAGTAAGGTTGAGTTTGTTTTACCATCAACCCTCCTTTCCGCTTTCTTTCCCTCTTGTTTCCTTCTTCTTTCTCCACACACTTCTCTCCACCCCTTGCTCTCTTTTCTGCTTTATTTTTTGCCTTTTTCACCAATATTTTTGCAAAAATTACTCTCCCCACTGGTCAGGGACCGAATCTGCCCGTAGCTTCCTCCCCAGCTCTCAGGGTTCTGGGTTAGGTTCCCCACTCACCTCAACACAGAGGCGCGCAGAGAAGAGAAGGGCAAGATATTTAAGGTCTCAGAGGGCAGGAGTCTCCCAGCCCTAGTTCCTGCCTAATTCTGTCTGGAAAATAATGATAAATCAAGTTTATCATCACTAACCTGGGTTTTTCTCTTAAGGCACGTTGCAAGGAGGTGAGAGCCCTCATGATCCTGCTCCTTCCAGCACTGGGATCTGTGGTTGTCTTTCTTATTCAATCTTACCTCAAAATATAGCTGTGATATAAACTGATGGACAAAATGCACAACTGAAAGGATACTTGGAGCAGGAAACTTAAAAAAAAATACATTGTATTATCTAGACCTCTATAAGAAGGCCCAGTCCATCTTTAAATCACAAAACGAAATAAACAGGATCAGATGCATAGTGAAAAACCTGTCAATGTCCTTTCTCATTATGGAGGTCAAAGAATACATTAGTTATTTTTAACTAATGTCTTATTCGACCCCATGCAAACTTAAATCAGTTTGGGTCTGACTGATTCAAAGCTGTTCTCTGCTTCCCTGCTCTGCTGTAATAATTGACTAGGCTAGGCTTTAGAAAGGTCAAAAAAGCAGCCCCGCTTCATATTATTTCAGCTAATAACTCAGTTCTTAAATCAAAATTTAAGAACTAATCTCTCAAAGCACTATTTCCTCCCCCTCCATTAAATCCATATGTAATTTCAAATTAAATGATAGATGTCCAAAATCGTTACTTTTTGCCTAATTACTTTTAAGTTACTGGGGGACACAGCATGAGGGTTTGTTAGAAGATCTAGGATTCTCAAAAAAAAAAAAAAAATCAGAATTAAGAAAATCTAGGAAAATCTCAGAAAATGCAGCAGCGACTTAAGAACCTGAGGAAAAAAACAGCAGGCACCGGACAATCTAAAGGAAAACCAGGCAGACACACTGCAGCATCTAAGGCAGGCTCAGAAGCGGCTGGGCAGCAGGTCTGTGGGGTAGGGACGGTGGGGCTGATAGGGAGTGCGTCAGCACAGATGAGATGTGATAGTCAGGACAGGCTGGGGGCTTTCTTGGAGTGGAAGGCAACAAAGGCTCCACAGGAACCCATCCTCACTCTCTAAATACGTACATTTCAGGAGGATGCCAGCTTACGGCTTATTGAGTGCAAATCTAAAGATTGGCTCATGTCAAGTGTTTAATGTAGAAGTTAACACGTAAGTAACACATTCCTACCAAAGATTCTGATATCAGTCTGTAAAACTCCCAAATCCAAGTGCTTGAATTTCATTACATTAGTTTGTGGTAATATGTTCACTCACAAAATCTTACTCTGTGTTCAATATATTCTTAATTCATTCTGCTGTCCTTGTCTGACTCCCTTCAACAGAAAGCTGGCCTTAGTCCCAATGTAGGACTGCAAGATGAAGCTCATCAGCAAGTACAGCGGTGTGAACAAGGGCTGGTATTCCTCCAAGGTCCTTATGGACATAATTAAGTGAAAAAGAGAAACGTCTCCCTGTTTGCACATGTAAGAAGGGGATGGCTTTACCCCATTGGAAGTCACCTAAAAAAACCTCTCCTGATTCCCAAGGGAGAGGATGGAGGGACGTTTGGCTGAGCACATTTGCATCAGAGGGACCCTTCTGGAATACCCCTGGTTGTCCCACACATCTCTTGCCTCAGTATCACAAAAACAGAGATTCAAGACAGACACAGCACAGTCAGGCATCTCTTATAGTCAACCAGTTGACATAACAATGTTTTCATTCCCTCCAGCTCTTACCTCCCCCAAAATGCCTTTTCTTTTCCCACTTTCAAAAAGATTTTTTTTTAAGACACCAAACGCTGGGCTTTGACTGCTGTTTATGGGATACTTATTTGGGGCTGCAATAAACTGCGAGTGGTTTGAGGTTGGCTCTTCAAACTGTAACTACTGTTGGGTTTTTTGTTGTTTCTTTCTGCCGAGGGAGCTTTTTCTTCCCCGCTTCCCCGCGGTCACTCTGTGCTGTGCTTTTGTTTAGCCTCCTGGCATGGGGTTGTTTATTTGCACTAACAGCGCCGGCCCTGCTCCCTGTGGACTGTTTGTCCAGTGGCCTGTGGAGCCTCCATGGCTTTATTGTTGACAAGTGGTAGGTGGGATCCAAGTTTTTGTGGTTAAATTGTTTATTGATAATTACCTGTTAATTACTACTGCTGCCAGCTTCCTATAATTTATCATGATGACATTTTTTTGTTGTTTCTCTTAGAAATAATAATGTGAAAGAGGAGGGATAACAAAGACGGAAAAAGAAGGAAGAGGGCCAAACTGTGATCACTCCTTCCTGAGTTTTAAAACTGCATCATTTGATTAATTTAAGGCCTGGCCAGCTCTCATCAATGTAAACCATCAGTATGACGAGGGCATCCCCCACCACGTGCTGCCAGATGGGTCAGCTCTTCTCCAGTGCTCATACAAAGCATGAACTTGGTGTAAGAGAACCCAACCACACTTTCCCCGAATTGTCCAAAAACATAAACTCTCCAGAAAACAATTTTTTTTTTTCTTATAAAGAACACAAAACTGTTCTCTGCCATGTGTGAAGAAGGTTTTCATTGATTTAGTTTTTTGGTGCATTGTTTGGAAGCTGACTTTGTGCACTTAAGATGTCACCATAGGACATCTGCAACAAGACCAAGTGATTCCCTCAGCTGTACCGCCCTTAACTATTGTTTCAGACGAGGACAATCCAGGCAGCCACATCCCCCAGCTGTGGTACAGCTGCCCAGTGAATCAGGAAGGGAAGAATCTGCCTGGGAAGAGACTTTCCCCTTGAGCACAGACCACCCTGCCCACGGTCTGAGGGCCAGTTGTGTCTTCAGAAAGCTTCTGGTGGCCACAGACTTTCTCTGTAAAGACCAACATTAAAACTAAGCCCATGTATTTATCTCCTTAAATGCACTTGCATGTCTATGAACTCTAGCTTGCATTAACTCCATGTTTAACTCCATTAACTCCACAGTGTTTAGTGCAAATGCATTTTTAGGAGGTCACAGTGATAACCAGTATCCCTTCTGAGGTGCTGTCCAATTGTCAAATTAAGTCTGACCAATAATACAGAGCATGAAAACCAGCACCATCAGCAGCCTTGGATATGGAAAACCAAAAGCAACACAATGCCAAGGGGTAGCTAACGCATTTTCCTAAACACTTTCTACAAACCATTAAAACTGTCGTAAATAAAAACCAAACAACCATGTTTCCATATTTTGATGAGCTGACACAGTTCCCCCTTTTAGAAGCATTACAGCTGGGAAGGAGCTGTATCTTCATTTCAGTATGTTCATGGAATTTATTCTAGGTGCCTATTTACACATTTCCTGGCCTAAACAATGGCTCCCCCCCACCCCCTGTGCCATGTGTGCATCAGTCAGTGCCTGGCATCATCCCTCCTCGTGACTCAGGCTGTGTACAATTGTCCGGACAACTCACAACAGTTTATCATCATTGTTTGGTATAATTGGAAACAGAAGTATTTATACACACCCGTGTACCCTACAACTAAATTTATAAAGGCAACTGTCTCTTTTAATCTATAGCATGGCCAGTGTAAACAGTAATTTGAAGGAATATTCAGATTTATTACATTACTCGCTTAAAGATCAATGTTTAAAATGGATATATATTGCATTAATCCAAACACACAACAAATCATAAAGCTATTTACACAATAAATTTACAATTCCTCCAGACACTTTAATCCTGTTTCTGTTTCCAAGGAGCGCTCTTGTCTGCACACACATATATCCACCCACAAACATACTCCCACACTGAGAAAGTACTATTGTAATGTTAATTAACCTAATTTATAAACCACCAACTAGACCTGTAACCTCAGCACAATATACACTTAACCATAAAGATGTGAATTAAAGGCACATTAAGGGGAAGGGACAAAAGGAAAGAAATTTGGCCTTGGGGCCGAGGCGCGATCCCGACCTCAGCCCTGGCACCTCTGGCGTCACCTCTCTGCGAGTCAACAGCATCGCTTTGGGCTTCAGCCCTGCTCGTCTCACCTTCCTACAGCTCAGCCATACCCCAAGTTATTTAAACTTCATTTCTGTGGTTTAAAATAATATCCCATTGATGTGGGATCCAAAACTCCTTCAGAGCTAATAAAATGTCACCCTGCCAAACTGAGGAGATACGTGCCAACCTTTAGCCCAGTGTGAAATTTTATAACTGAGTTATAAACCCCTCAAAAAAACAGAGCTTATAATGGAAAGGCTGACAGATTCTTAACTATACACTTTCCAGTGGGCTTCTGCTTAATGTACTGTATTTCTTCTCCTTGAAGATATTAATTTACTTTTTGAAATGTTCATTGCTAAGATTAAGCGTAGGGTTTTGAAATGTGTTCGCAGGCAATTTATGCAGGCACACAAATGTACTCTTCTCCAGATGTACAGAATACTAATTTGAAAATGATTTATACGCCGCGCCGCACTGTACATCCATCCCCTGCTCTAAAGGTTTTCCTCTGACACAACACTGGGATCATCTCATATATTAACCCCCTGATAGCATTAGAAATTCATTGAAAAATTGATGAGGATTTTGGTCGATGGCATGGGCTGGAATGGATTTTGTGGATTTCAGCAAAATTGTCAAGAAGGGCAGAATAGACACAGACCAGACTCATCAACAAGTGAATCCACTGGAAAATAAAGTCCTATCCATACAAAACATATATTTCTGTGGGAGTACAAGCAACAGAGAAGTTGAGAAATGCTGTGGAAAGACAACAAAGTTACTAAATCCTTAGGAAAACCAGTCCTTAACCCAAGGACTTGGTATTTGTCTGTGTACATGCACCATACTGACCATGGCATTTCCACAGCAGCCCCTGGCTGTGCACAGGAGACTGGAATGATCCAGGAAAAACGTCATAACAGGCCCCACAGCTGACATTAAAATGAGCTTACAGACTTACACATCACCTGGCATGAGAATATTTAGCAACAAGCTTTCCTTCAGCAATTGAAAATATGTTTGAAAAACGATTCTACTCTCACACCTCCATCAGGAGCTCTCCTTTCCTTGCTTGGTCCCCAGCTCCTCCACATGCAGATGTTTGAATCTTGCTTGGATGTCTGCTGTGTACACATCAATGGTTTGCCGCCCAATATGACCAAAAAAACCCCACATATACTTGAAAACAACCTATCTCAACATTTTCAAAGGAAAGATCTTTTCTTTGAAGCGCCATGAATGCCTATATTCACTATAAACATGGGAGTATAAAATGCATCAGTGATGAAAAAACACACTTGCCTTTGAAGGGGGAAGGCACGGGAGAGGTGAGCAGGATTTACTTTATTTTTGACCATAGTAAAATTTCCTGGGCTTTGCAGCCCCCACTCAATCTCACGTGGCCTCTTGGATCACCATAAGAGAAATAGCACCGGACACCTGAAGGCTCATTCAACACTCACAGGAGATGAGAGAGAGAATTTATAGATACAGTGGGTGAGATCTCTTGTGGAATATAGTCTGCTTCATCTCTACCTCAATTTTATCAAAAATATACTGGCAGTCAAGATGAGGGGTTCCCACAAGAGATAGAGGAGGCCAAATATGTGCACCATAAACACACAACCCCAAATTGCTTTAAAATAAAAGGGGTAGAGGAAAGCTTTGAACTGCCCAGGAATCCTTCTGCTGTTTGAATTGCATGTTATGCTGTGGACCTTAAAAAAATTAGTCCCCTGCTCTGGACACCAAGGCTAAACCAACCAATTAATTTGGGAAATTGGCTTATTGGAGGACTGCTGGAAGTGATGCTTTTGGTAATGATGGGAGGGGAGAAGCATCCCTTACTCCTCAGGGAACAGACCAAAATACTCCTCTGAAGCTCACACACGACTTTTATCTTTCACCATGAAGATTTTTAGGCATCACTAAATACCACAAACACAGAATTCAGTATTTTTGCCAAAGAGTTGAATGCAATTGTGATTTTGGAAAAGATACTTAAGCTATCCAGTGGAGTAGATGTGGTAACCTGTTCTGTCAACTGGGAGAACAACTTCAGTAGAAAACTATTTCATCTGCCCCTGCTTGAGATGATATATTTTATCTGAAATAATTTCCTCAGCCTGTGTCTGGAGGGTGCAAAGTGACTTGTTCTTATTTATCTTTCTTTTGGGGCTGCATGAATTTCAGACTCATGAAAGTGAGCAACTGATAGCAGTTAAGCCAGGCAGAACACTGGCAGGTGAGCTCAGAGCCTCCACCCCGCTGCCAATGTCTCCACTGCAGCCCCAAACACCTCTGTATTCTAGGGAATAGCCAGCCTTTAACAGGCACTGCCACTTTTAAAATACCAATAACTGTGATCTATGACTTGGATTTCCTGTGGAATGGCAACTAGATTGGTTTCAAAACTACTTCTCCCCCGCCTGCATCAAGGGTTTGTTGAACACCCTTTGCCGCAATACCCCGATGTTAATTTGGAGCATTAATTCCCAAGCACAGGCACGGGAATGCTGGGTGCCTGCGTGGTGGGAGGGCTCCGAGGGACAGTGGGGCTATCAAAGACGTGCCTTGATTTAGACCCCAGAGGGGAGAAATGCAGCACCCCCAAGAGCAGGAGAAGCAACCAGTTACAGGAGCAAGGACTCAGTGCTGAGAAACTGCAGCGCTCAGAATTTAATGAGAAACCAAGGTATGCCTAACATAGAGATGGAAACATGGCTTTAAAAACCACCTCTAGTGGTACTGTAAGGCATTTTGGCTCTGTAGCTTTTCCAGAAAGAGCTGGAGACAAGGCTGAGCTTGGTTTTGTGCTGTGAGGTTGAGCCTGGCCCCATAGGTGATGCTGAGATTGCATTTTCCAGTAGCCACTGGATTTGGCCCTACATTGTGTGCTTAGCTTAAACAAAAGAGTGCAATGACAAAACTACAGAAGTTTCAGTTGCACTGGAAACACTAAAAGAACTTCACACGAGCATCCTGAAGACAGCACCACAGCTGCTTGTTAGGAAACACTGCAGAGACCTGAGTACCATTTGTTTATGTTAGCTCTGGGTTTGCAGGTTTAGGTTCTCACTGCGTGGAATATTTATGCCATGCTGTTCCTCACAGCCCGCATTCTCCAGGAATAAGGAACAAATGAGATGATCTTTATCCTCTGTGAATCATAAACGATCAGTTTTCAGTGTGACCTTTCCTCAATGCTCTGCTAAGAACAGGTTTTATACAGTGCATGAAACCAAGGGTTCTAAAAAATCATAAGGCAGAGATGAATCAGTTAGGAAGAGCCCATTAAACATGAATCCATGGAAATCCTCCTTTTTTGTTGTTGTTGAATATGCCTTCAATAAATGCTACAGTGTGACTTGCAATTTCCTCAAGTTCCTTTTCTCAGAACAATGATGGTTGGCAGCTGCTCAAGCTGCTTCAGTAAACTTTGCAAGATAGAAAGCAATTTAGTTTCCCTTTAAGACTTCATCGCTAAAGTTATGCTCATTGATTTCCAGCCTCATAATTAAAATTCCTCATTAAACATGCTTGACAGCTGAATGTGATTCCTTCTACCTGCTACTGCTACCTTTTTTTTTTCCTTTGTGATACCATTTCATTACAAAAGAACAATAGATTTCCTTTCAGGGTAATACAAGGGCACGGTGAGTAATGTACTTTCTATCCTACAGAAGGCCTAATATTGTTAATTTGCTAAATCAATTAAAAGAAACCACTTTGGAGCACAACTCAAGTCCTGCATATGGATCACATCAGCCATAATGTGCAGGAGTTCAAAGGCTGGCATTTCGCCCCAGTTGGCACCTAACAGTTTACTCCGATCCAGGGAATTTGGCTCTTGATTTCAAACAAATGCATCCTGAAGGCTTAAGGCCAGGAGTAGCTCCGTGTGATTTATGTTTCATACTTTCTCATAACACAAAACCTAAAGAGCTCAAGGAAAAAAAAAAAAAAAAAAAAAGAGTTGTTATTACAGGGCATTTGCTGCAACGTTCATGTAAATACAGAATTACTCAACTGCCCCGTGCACCTTGTGTTGTTTAATATGAGCTTTTCCTCCGAGTGGCTGTTTGATTCCCTAAAGTTCCTTCTCCTCCTGCCAGCTCTGACGATCCAAAATGGAAATGACCTGTTTGTAGATGGTTTTTCTCTCCAGGCCAGGCTTGCACACAAAGCCAACCACCACCTTTCCCAGCAGATGTTTGCCTCCAAACCTGCAGCCAGGAGATGGTACTGGCTGCACTGGAAATATCCCACAGAGCTCCAGCTGTGAAACCAGCTGCAGAGCTGACATCTGCTCTCAGCCCAACATCAACCCCACCTTCTGCTGGCCACCACAGAAGGGTGGATGCACGAGGAGATTTCCCAAAAGTACGAGGGATGTTTACGGGGTTAGCGGACCTAACCTTGGCAGGGGTTGACTTCAAGAGCCCTCGGAGCATCCCAGGAATTCTTAGGCTCAAGCACTCAGCAAAGGAACAGAAACTCCCTTCTCAATCATAAAATTAGCAATGAGGAAAGTTTAAAATGACAGATTCAAATTTACAGGCACAGTTAAAACATTTAGTGCTGCCTAATATGCCAGGTTCCTGATGCAAAAAACATTGTCAGAGCTGATTTAGAAATGAAAGTGGAGAATGGATCGCTGCTTACAGAACAATTAATTGTTTTGCAGTTTAGGAGAGCAATTAAATGTGGGGTTTTTTGGTTATTTTCTCTGATTTTCAGATGGCTCTCCAAATTCCAATTTGGAAATCGAGGCATCCAGAGAGCCAGTGACCATTCCAGTGGAGCACAAGGTAATTAGCAACATATTGCCATGCAGCACTGCAGTGCTGTGTCTCTTCATGAAAAACAAATAAATATGTTGTGCTCCTGTGCACTGCTGGTCCCCAAAGTTGGTAAAGCCCAGCCCTGCATGGATTTTCTCTCCTGCACATGAACATAACACTTGTTTATAGCAGTGCCCAGTGACAGTTAATGTGCTGTCAGCATTTTCATTACAAGCCCTATTTTTCTATGGTTTATAACTTGGATATTTTTTCCTCCCAAAAAAATGTGGATGTAATGCTTATGGACCTGATAGTGTGAATATTTTAAGCCATGCTAAGATGAAATTTGGTACCACAGGCTGTGACTGTGAAAGTGAGGGATATTCATTCTGACAGAGATTGCAGAAATAAAAGCTTTAAAAGAAAACGACAAATAAGTATTCGAATACACTGGTTTTATGACAGATATTGCTAATTTTTTCAGGTCACAGGTGTGGTATGTGGGGAGGTAGTGATTACTGCTGACACTTGTCCTTTCTCTGAGAACTTCTATCCACTAGAAAGATTTCAGGAAACCTAAGTGAAGAGATACCATTGCTCTCACTGCTGGAAAAGCACAAATATCGTGTACATGATAGAAAAAATGGCAGATCAAGGTTTAAACTTTGCACACCACGAAAAAGACTGGAGCACTTGCAGTGTTTGCCCTGCAGAACCGCCACAACAATGCAATGCGCGCCTCTTCAGGACCAGCTGTGGGCAGGATCAAGGCAGGTAGGGGGTGGGTTCAAGGCAAAAGAGCACCATGACCTGGATGTTCATTTTCAGTGCGCACACTGCAATTTTTGGACCTTTTAGAGCTAGAAGCAGCAGCCTCCAGGCAGGTGATGAGGACTGAACATGAAAAGCAGATGCCAAGAGCTGCTCAGGAGAAGTGAGGACGGCAAACACAGAGTTGCTACAGTGATGCTGAGCCAGAGCCGCCCCAGAGGCTGCCAGCAGTGTTGTCCCTTCTTCCACAAACCCCAAGACCACGAGGTCTCTTATTTTGGAGAGTGTGTCTTGCTGGGGAGCTGTTTGGCTGTGTCTAATGTGGGTGATCCTGCAGTATATCAGGGAGACACAGGACGTATCCCATGTCTCCGCTCTTTGTTTTTCCTGGAAAGGAAATCCGTCTGCATGGTCCCCTGGGAGCCATGGGACACTCTGCTGGAGACCTGATAAGCACGGGCTGAGGACCTTTGCCTTTCATTGAAGCTGGCTGAACTTAAAGCCAGCCTTTCAGGAGGCACCTTAAGCTGTGTGGGCAGCAGGACATTCATTCTGGCTTCCCTGATGGATGAACTCACCCAGCGCACGCCGGTAGAATGAGCCTGGGCTGGTCTCCCTTTGGGGTCACAGGAGGCTGCAAGCCACTCAGAACAGATTTGGCGTGGTGCAGACAAATTGACTCTTCCAAGCTGCAGGTTTGCTAAATAAGCTCTCAGATAGAGAGGTAGGTCTGTTGGGGAAAGGTGATGCAGGAATCCCCAGGTCAGGAGTGTTTGAGAGCTGCAGTTAACCCCTCTCTGGATCTGCAGTGCATCCGTTGTGCACCCACCCACTTGAACAGGCAACAACGGAGAGCGAAGGAACAGTGGGAATGCTCAGAGGGCCTTGGAAACCACCCCACTCCCCAGGCTCCAAACTCCTCTTTCCCATGGAAAAACGTATTTTAGAATAATGAATGCAAGGTGGAAGGGGAGAAGCAAAGGAGGGAAGGAGATGGGCGAATCGTTGCAGGCTCATCTCTGGCCATTCCTGAGCATTATTCATTTCCTGGAGCCGCATCCATGGGAAGCGATACAGTCACTGCTCTTTGAAATATCCAAACGTACGAGGCATGAGGGAGTTCTCTTCGTTACCGCATCATTCACATTTTTGAACTCTATATCATCTTTGTGCTTCAGGAGAATCTCATCCCAAAGTAAACAAATTTTGGTGGGGCTCAGTGGAAATCTTTTGTGGCAGACAGAGTGATTTAACAAAATGGACATTTATGAAGAAAAGCCCCCAGTTTTGAGCAGGTCTGTGAATCAAATGAACACAATACATCTCAAACGTCTACAGTCTCAATATTTTGCCACTGCCAAGAGGGAAACACAAGTTTTGAAGGTGAGCCTGGCATCCAAATCCCCCATTAAAAGCTGTCAGTTCTTGGAAACATCTGGATGTATTTTGTGCACATGAGAGCAAACCTGGGTCCACACTTACCTGCACCAAATGAGGACTCACAGCAGATCCCAAGAGGCTTTTCAGACCTCCTCTCTCCCCACAGGTTGCTCTCAGGACCCTCTACCTGCCATTCTTCTACCCGTTCCCCACCTATCCACCTGTCTGTGTGATTTGCTTCCTGCCTTCAGAGCCCATGTACAACCCAGAAGACCTTAAACGTCTCCACCAGTGGAACTGGGAAGCGCTGAGGTCTTTAAGAGGTGTTCCCATCGTGGCACATGGGACGTCCATTGATCTGGGGACAGAAAGTAGAGCACAAGGAGCCTGGCAAACCTCTGTGCTGAGGCAGGCAGAGGAATACACTGACTTGAGGAAAATCCTCCTTTTCTGATCCATTTGTGCACCTCAAGCACAAAGAAATGTTTGTTCTTAGTCCTGAGGCATAAATAAATTAAAAAGCACAGGTTATCTCTAGAGAGAATCAAAGGTGAATTTGATACGTGAGTGTTTACTAAGGAAAATCTGAGAGAGGTGGCAAACACAACCATAGGCAAAGACTTCAAATTAATTTCAAAGCAGATCTGTCCTAGAAAGTAATTGAAAACATATCCAGCTCTTCCAGCCATGTAAGAGCCTTGCCATTCCTATGCAAGACAACCCCAAAACACTCCATATGGCATCCTGACCAGTCATGTGACTTTTAATACCCACATGATGGCACTAAAATGGCCTATTAGATTTACAGTGTCATTAAGCTTCCAAAATAAAATCAGAGACTGCTCTGGTGAAAAAGAATAAGAAAAAAGAGAAAATAAAAGTAAATAAATAAAAGGAAGGAAAAGACAGAGAATGAGAAAATAAGAAAAATAAAGAGAAGAAAAAGTAAGAGAAGAAAGAAAAAAGAGAATGAAAAATAGAGAGGAGAAAAATAAAATTTAAAACAAAAAGAGAGAGAAAGAAAAAGATATGAGAAAAGGGAGAGTAAAAGGAAAAAGAAGTAGCCTAAATGCTGCTGGGTTTCGGGTAACCAGTCCGTGAGGAAATGCTGACAGGGGTCACTGTGGCATAATCTTTCATTCAGCCCCAAAGCTGTCACATCCTCCCCAGATGTCTGAAACATAGATATAAATTTTCATTATCCAGCAGAATAGGGGCAGAGGTACACAAAATGATTTTTTTAGCAATCAAATTATGGCTCATTGTCAGATTATGTGTAAACAGTAATTTTGTGAAGTTTTCCTGTGGTCATTTATCTACACCCATGTTTAGTAGCACGGCTGAAGCTGAAATAAAAAAGGAAGGTTTTTCAAATTACATTATTGTCTTCATAATCAAGTTGAGGGACCATAAAAACTGAATAAAAAATTAATATTATTATGGAGGAATTTTGTCTTACCCAACTAAACAGTGAGGTCGCAATATTTTTTTAATGAAAGCAGAAAGGCTGCACCCCTTTAGAGGGAGGAGGAAAAACTGCTGGTGGTGTATAAAACAAAACTGAGGTCTCTCGTAGAACTCCAAAATCTCAGTATTTTCCCCAGGTTGAGTGATATTTGATCTCTAGCATAGGGTGCAGCTGAACAGCTTCCCAGGAGCTCTGCAGACCCTGGGCACCGGTAGCCAAGGGCTCCCGTGGACAGCCCAGTCCTGGCCAAGAGAAAGATGAGACCTCTGCTTCCTGAACCAAGGCAAACAAAAGGTTCACAAGTGGAGATGGAACTGTGGTTTTTTATGGAGAGGAAAAACAGGTCATGTCATAATATTTTAGGATTCTTCAAGATGAATTCAACTAATTATTAGAAACATACAGCTTGCCTAGATCCTAGGTGGTTAAGATAAATGTCTTACTTAACGACCAGCCCTGGTGGCAATAGCCACTGCATAACCTGGTAGTTTAAACAGGTAAAATACTCTTTACAGGTGATGGCTTTGCAGCAGTACAAAAGCATACACTTTGCTCCCTGATCCCTCTCTGCCTTCAGAAAAGCTAAAGAAGCAGTTGTGCTGGTGGCTTAGTGCACGAACCGAGGGGAAAAAAATGCCGTATTTCGTTTTTCCTTGTTTACAAGACAACGATATTCACATTTCTTCATGCAAGACAATGACACCAATAGTTCTTTGTGTGAGGAGGAAGTTGCGGGGCAGGATCCCTGCAACGTCTCTGAGAAGGGCTGGTCTGCTCAGCAATGCAAAGCCTACGCTATTATCTGGCTTATTATCTCGCTTTGGGACCGCACCAAATGCTCGGCAAGTCTGGATCACTGTCACCCTGCTACGATGAAAGAAGTGCCCTCGGTTATGAACCACTCCGGAGACACCAGATTAGAGTTCAAAGGCTGTTCCTTGCATTAGCAGCAAATGCAGGAATTCTGAAGCAAAGTGATATACTTAGTGTGAGCTTTTGCAAATCACTCTGCTATTTCGCTCCGTAAGCGCCGTGCAGCAGTCGGAGCTACTGTTTGAACCTAAGCTCCCTAAGAGTTGCAAGTTTGGGCCATGTTTATTGGATAACCCAGATTCTTTTCTAGTAACCGTCAGCAAACACTTTGTATGTGTCACAAGCCTCCCACTCCCTTCCAAGAGATGGGGATTTGATGGAAGGAGGAAGAAAACCATGGCTATTATAGATTTAATACATCCCCCGGAAGGAGTGAAGCTTGCCCGACTTCAATTTCATACAAGGCAGAGGGAGAAAACTCAATATTCTCATTTAATCTGGGAAATTCCACTTGGAGAGGGAGTTTTATGGATATCAAGAGCCAGATTTCCCACTATAACAGTCTGGCAGTGCATTTCCCCGATCTTGGACTCAGGCAAAGCTGACAGAGCCAGCTTGGCCACCTCCCTGAAATGGTGCTCCCCACTCTCCCACAACAAAATACCACATCAAAAGCTGTCCCAGGCAGGGAACATCAGGAAATGCGTTTGGGCAAGAGGTGTCTGAGCAACCCCACCTCCAGCTCACACTCCCTGTGTCCAGGGACCTCTGTCTTGGGCCTGTGATTTTATTAAAAAAATCCCACAACAAATTCTTGCTTTTGGTACTGCGCAACCGACGCGCAAAACGATGCTGGGTCTGCTTTAAATTAAAACAAAAGTTGCAGGAGATAGGATCTCTGATACATACTGAGTTGCTTTCCTCATCTGAGATTCTTCCTCAAACAGCTAAAAACAATTAGGATAAATGAGTAGATATAAAGGTCAGCAGTACAAACAATTCTGGGAAAACCAGATAGCTCACTGGATAGTTCCTTTACTTCCGTCACCGCAGAATGAATAGATACAAGTCCAAACGCACTCCCAGCGATCTGATTAGAAAGATATCCAGAGCTCCTAAACAGCTTTTGTGGTTTCATCTCGTTTTTTTCCCCCCTAGCTGAACTGCCTGTGTGCTGCCAATCCACCCCAGGTCTGGCTTTGCTGCAGCAGGAATTCTTTGGGCGCTTTTGCCATCTTATGGTGGAAGGTGCCGGAGCCCCTACGGCAACGCCGACATGTGGCATTCTGGCACGTGAATGTCATTCCTTGGGAATATTAGTCATCCCTGTAATGTCTAATGACATCACTCTGGAAGGAAATAGAACAAGAGAAAAATCGAAGGACAGCAGATACCCACCTATTATGAACTATAATTGTGCATTTACCAGTCTGCCAAGCCATAAATCTAGTAGTTTAAAACCCATTTTAGCATACATTCATATATGTTAGGAGGCTATTAACACAGGGGTGAATTATAGCAAACAGGCTTCTACGCAGAGTCAGGATATGTATTTTTTAAAATAATTATAGCGTTCAGCACTGTAGTTAGGACTCAAAAGGGTTTTGTATTCCACCAGCTTTTATCCCTAACCAATCACAATGGCAATGAATACATCGTCTCAGATTGCAACTTTCCAGCCCTGACCTCCTTCCTTGCAGCAAATATTGATCATGGGGGGCAACCTGCAAGGCCCTTGTTAAGAAAAACTAGGAAATAATTATTGTATGGGGTTAGGGCCAGGCTCAGTTCTCACTGAAATGAGGGCAAGCCCTTTCAGTCCTTTTATTTTGTATTAGATTAAACTATTTAAAATTCTCAACTCCAAAATGGACAAGTTATAAAAGCCTGAATTAGGCCTCCAGAGATGTTTGGAATAGTGTTTGCCTTGGCCAACAGGCAGTATTAATAATTCAGGCTGATGGAGGGAAGAGCCGCAGCAAATGGCAGATTACACACCAACAGATTAGGAACAATTGTGCAAATACTACTGCTGTGGTAGCTCAGGAAAAATCCCTTTCTTCTCCTAGCAGTGGTCTGTCATGTAAGGAATCCTTAATAGGTTTTGTATGAGCAAAGAATAATGGGTTTTGGTGAAAAAATACATTTTTTAAAATACTCATTTTGATGAGGAATTCGTGGGAAATGGGTATTGAAACACCAGAAAAGACTTCCTAATGATAGAGAACAGATACCCATGGAAATTAGTACATGGTCACAACACCAGCCAGAAATGGAAAAGCAGCAGTAGTAGTAGTGCAGGAAAACTCAGCTTTTCATTTAATATTGTATCCCTCATTCACTCAGTTGAGTGTCCCATAAACATCAAAGAGGTTTGAGAGGCACAGAGAGTGCTGCCCGTGTGCACAGATCTTGATCCTGACTGGAGTGCTTGACTTGGCTTCAGCCCTTAACACTTCCATGAAACCTAAGTTGCAGTTCCTGAATATATTATTATTGTTGTTACATGTGGGGAAATACAAGGCTGTCCTCTTCCATTTTCCTCAGACTGCAGCCCAAAGCCACCATCTTAAAAACCCCTTAAACAGTAAAAGTATGTTCTACACTGTCTTCTACCAAAATGGCTTTTTTTCCCCCTAGATAACATAAAAATTGCTTTAACTCAGAACAAAGATGATTCAGTACTTCAGGGATGTGTTTTTGGCGCTGACAAAACTGTAGCCTCTAATTTAATTGATTTAGAGTCAAATTCCTAAAAATTATAAAGAAACTCCAAAAGTTCAAGGTGATCTTAGTCCAATTCTTCCCCCCTTTTCTTTTAAAAATTTTTTAAAATCTTGTACTCAGTGATTTGGACAGTGGTATCGGTTCTTCCAGCTGCTCATTAAAAGGTGGCAATCAACAGTCTCACAGTCGGGTGAAACGACTTCAAAAACTCTATTACACTTTTAAAGGCATGGCTAATACATGTGGTGAAGCTTATCAATTAATGACAGAACTAAGAGAATATCTCATAAGTGTGTGAATAACGAGGGAAAAGGTGATGAGGAAATAACTGAAGTTTTAGGAGATGTTGCTGTGGCCCTTCCAGAGGAGGATGTGCTCACTGAAGTATTACAGGGGGTGCTATGGAAACAGATATTTGTACTAAAA